>VZTT01015714.1:2144-14022 GCA_013400855.1 Buphagus erythrorhynchus | reverse complement strand
GAGAAGCACAAACTGCATTTCCTAACTCCTTCTTCAAAACTCAAACTAAAAAAAAAACTTTTCCCAAATATCAAAGTCATCTTAACCCCAAAATCAAACAGGAGTCTAGTTCAGAAAGGAGAAATTGTTAATTTTGCACGGGATGCAGGCGCAGGTTTGACAAATCAAACACGCCATGGGGTAACAAGATTAATCTTTTATACAGTAAAATTTACATGAGTCCGCCTCTCTAATGCATTATTCCTCGTCTATCGATGCATATTTATTTGTATGACATACTCTTACGAGATGCTTAAAATACAAAGATCTTCATTAAGCAACTTACACTGTAGAAAATACCAGACGACATCAGTTACGTTTACAAAAGGTGACAAGATTCAGCCTGGGGACAGATAACTCAGCTTGAAGACATCAGAATGAGCAGGAGGTGGCGCCTGCCTGTCGCCCGGGCACAGTCGGTGCAGCGAACCCGGGCTGTGGCTCTGCCCGTCCGCACAGCGGCCCCCGCACTGGCATCCCCATTTCCGGCACTGCGCTGCGCTCCGGCCGGGAGTCCCGGGCCAGAGCGCAGAGATCGGCTGTCCCGGGCCGAGCGTTCCGCAAGGCTCCAGGAGGGGGCGCTCACGGGCACCGGCTGCGCCAAGGCTCCCCCCGTCCCCCCCGTGCCGTTGGTTCCGTCCCGCCGTGGTACGTCCCGGGCGGGCCGCCCCAGCTCCCGGCGCTGGAGGCGGCACCGTTCTCTCAGGTCTCGCGCGAACACCGGTCTTGTATAATCTCGCGGGAGCGCTCGCGCCCTGCCCTTTCCGCGGCGCGGGCTGGACGATGGCGGTCGGGAAGAACAAGCGCCTCACCAAGGGCGGCAAGAAGGGCGCCAAGAAGAAAGTGTGAGGGCCGCCGGGGCACGGGCGGGCGGTGCTCGGGGGCGCTGAGCGTGGCGCCGTGGCGGCGGGATGCCGGGGATGCGGGGCAGATGGCGGCGGCGGCCCGGCCGGAGCAGGGCCGATGCTGTCATGGCGTCCGCCGGCGTGGGCCCGAAGGGGCGGGAGAAGCGGCGGGTATTCAGAGAGGAAGCTCTTACTGCAGCCCGTTGTGGCCTGAGAAAGTCGGTCAAAAAATCTTTTTCATTTGTTTTAAGGGTCGACCCTTTCTCCAAGAAGGACTGGTACGATGTCAAAGCACCGGCAATGTTCAATATTCGAAACATCGGGAAGACGCTTGTCACCAGGACTCAAGGAACTAGTGAGTAGTTGGGGTCGGTGCAGTACAGGGGATTGTGTTTGCTCCATGTGCTAACTCCAAGCGGTTAAAGTACTTCTTGGATAAAAAAACTGCTGAAAAATGGGTTTTTCTTGTACTGTTAGGAATTTAAAAGCTAAAAGAGTGGATTTTTTTTTTTTTTAGTCGACTGAGTTGTTTGAATAAATAAGCTTAGCTGCAGGGACGTTCATACACTGGGCCTTGCTTTGTACAAGAATACCAAATCATGGAAGGAAGGGCCTGAGTTTCTAATCAGCTCTTGTGTGGTAACCTGGCAAGTTGGGAAAAGTTCAAGAAACAAGCAGTAGTTCTAATTGTCACAGAGGGAGATGTGGGACAGTGCCACAGGAGACCTTAGTCCTAATAGGATCATAACGACTAGTACATCAAGACACTGAAATATCTGAAATTTAAAGGTTTTGGGTAAACATAAGAGCCGGAATTGCTGGCTTAATGTGAGCACTGATATATCACTAGAGGGTAAATTCGGTTTTATATGATCTGGCACACCTAAGGAAGAGGAGCTCTCTGTTACAAATGCGGAGGTATCTCGATAGAGGTAATCCTATTTTTGGAAGCTTAGCCATGCAGAATGGCTAAACTGCTTTATGATACTCTGCTGGTTGCACTCAAAGTTAGGATGAGGATTGTTACTTTGAACTGCAGCATGTGAAACATATAAAATGAGGGTCACTGCCAAATGAAATGTGAACCAGCCAGTGTTGTTAAAATGGTTCCTTGTTGGAGGAGGAGCTGTGAAATGATTGTACTGGGCTGTTCATTGCTGCTTCATCTCTGCTGAACACTTGTGGCTTTTTATATTTAGTTTTTTCATTACTATTTATAACTTCCAAATACTTTGCAACTCCTTTCTGCTTGAAACAAACCAAATTATGACGTGGTAGAAATCTGTTGTATGTTGCTGTTCATATCCCACACCTGATACTATTACCTTAAAATTATTCCTCCCAAAGGGAGGAATTTCCAACCTTGCTGTGGCTCTGTGATCACCATTAGAAAACATCAGAGAACAGGATTCCAGTGGGAATTCAGTATCTGATTTGAAGAATGTGCTTCTAATGTTAATCTGTTTTATCCTGTTCATCACACAGAAATTGCCTCTGACGGGCTGAAGGGCCGTGTTTTTGAAGTGAGCCTGGCTGATCTGCAGAATGATGAGGTTGCCTTTCGCAAATTTAAACTGATCACTGAGGACGTTCAGGGCAAAAATTGTCTGACCAACTTCCATGGGATGGACCTCACACGGGATAAAATGTGCTCCATGGTCAAAAAATGGCAGGTATGTAAGAAACAAGGTCTGCATCACTGCTGATGCCTTCAGGGAGGGAGAGAAGCGCTGGAGCCTGGCAAAACCATATTTGAAGCGCCATCAGCATCAGACTCTGGGGTGAGTGGGGCTGGGCAGCTTGTCTGCTGTGTGGGTGGTAGATGTTCAGTGCTTCCTCTTTCAGACAATGATTGAAGCTCATGTGGATGTCAAAACTACAGATGGGTATCTGCTGCGCCTCTTCTGCGTGGGCTTCACCAAGAAGCGCAATAACCAAATCCGCAAGACCTCCTATGCCCAGCACCAGCAGGTCCGGCAGATCCGCAAGAAAATGATGGAAATCATGACCCGGGAGGTGCAGACCAATGACCTGAAGGAAGTTGTCAACAAGCTGTAAGCTTCTGCAGTGTTCTTTTTTTCTCTCCTACAGTTTAAATCATTATTTGGGGATTGGTTGTTGCTGAATGCCTGGGGATTGCTGGTGCATTCCGAGCTGTTTGTCAGAGACCCTGCAAGGAGCCTCTTGTGTAGAAAAGCCAATTGCCCTTTTCTGCAAATGGCTTCTCTTAGTCTGTGCATCCTGTCTGAACCTCAATCCACTGTGATATTTGCAAAAATGTAAAATCACTCTTCCAGAAAATTTGTGGTTCACATTTCTACAGACTAAAGTTGTAATTCTGATCTGCTGGGGCTGTGAATGCTCTGAGCTCTTCTGATACAAGAGTTTTTCAAAGTGTGCTGATTGCTTCCAGAAGTTTGCAGATTTGCTCTCAAAATGAGTACACTTGCAATACATCCCTTCTAACATTGCAAGGGAGGTGTCTTGAAGAAAATTGTCAGTGATGGTATAAACTTTTGTAGAATATTTTGTATTCTTAAGGATTTTTTTAATAAGCCTGTGTTGCTGCTGCAGAAGTAGGCAGTGTTTTTAGCATTGTTGTGCTCTGTGATTTCTCAGGATCCCAGACAGCATTGGCAAGGACATCGAGAAGGCCTGTCAGTCCATTTACCCTCTGCATGATGTCTATGTCCGTAAGGTGAAGATGCTCAAGAAGCCCAAGTTTGAATGTAAGTCACTGCCGACATTTGAAGAAGGGTCTGGAAAGGAGTTACTTTAAATGTGTTTGGTTTTGGATAAAAATGTTACAGCAGCATCAGTGAGCTTAAGGAGTTGTAGAAGGGAAAACAGTGTGTCCTTGTCCCTATGTGAGTCTTCCAGGATTGAAAGCCAAGCAGTGAACATTCAGTTTGGAGCTTGAATTCTCGCCTGGAACCGCTGCTGAATGTTCAAAAGCTTTGCTTTGGGAATGAATGATGACAAAATGTTTCGGTCCCAGATGATGTGGAATGATTCCATTTCCCTTTTTTCTGACATTCCCATGTAAGGCAGCAGCAGTAGTTCTTGAGTCCAGATCCTTTTAGAAGTTGGTGTTGTTTGTAGTTTCATTGCATAGCCTTGTTTCACTGCTTGTTTCTGTCTGACTGTCACTGCAGCAGCATCTCTGTGCATGAGCTGTCTGCAATGGACTTAGTCCTACCTACAGAAAATGTCCTGGTGATTTAATTTGTGCATGATGAGTAATTGAGTAATTTTTTAAACAGGTCCATCTCTCACTCTTTCTGTCACTTTTTTTTAGTGGGAAAGCTGATGGAGCTGCATGGTGAAGGTGGTGGTGCTGGAAAGCCCTCTGGGGATGAGGCAGGCACTAAGGTAGAGCGAGCTGATGGATATGAGCCGCCTGTGCAAGAGTCTGTGTGAAAGTAAAAATTGGTGGAAAATAAAAGGTTTTAATATACAGAACTAATGCTTGGTTGCCTGTATTGCTTCTGGACAATATTGGTACTGGATGTGTGGATGAGTTTTCAATAAGGTAAACCTATGGCCTTGGTTTAAAAAAAAAAAGTACTCATGTACTTCTCCAGTTGAGTTGTGGAGATGGGTGGAAAAAGGTGAGTTGTCGTTTTTGTAGATTCTCTATGTTGATTTAACCCAGTAATTCTAGTCCTCACCAAAAAACCCTTGTATATGTGTGCAGAGATTGTATGGGTGACAGGTGCCTCAAAGAGTACAGGGAAGGCAGAAATTGCACAGGGAAATCTATGTCAGAATTTGGTATTACTGGGAAGTCTTATATTTATTTAGATTACTTGCTTCAGAATAATGTGCCTATGTTTAAATTTCTTGGTAATTTAATACAATCTCTCATGGGATAGATGTGGTCTCTGGTGGTCAGAAGGTGTTTGAATGTGTTAAAGGTGTAATTATGATGATGGAAGCAGCATTAATTTCAACCAGTGCAGAAAATCCAGCATGTGCTCAAGCAGTGGAGTTGGGTGTTGGATTTTAACCTGTCAGAACTGAGGGATGATTTTAATCATGGAGAACCTGTGGACCATCAGGGGGAAAAAATTTCTGTAAAAAGGCAGTGTTGTGCGTTCTGAAAACAAAGCACTTAAATGTTTTGCTGAGTAATTTAAATACTGTTTTCCATTACCTAACAGCATTTTTGTTTCTTGTTCTACTTAATGTTGGCTTAAAAATGGAAGTGTTTTTTCTGGCTAAAATGAGTTTTGTGTGCTATCAATGTGTTTTGTTTAGAGTATGGCAGCAAACCTGAACTTAGTCCTATTAAATTGATGGTAAGTTAGTGATTTAAAACCTAAGAGCAAAATGCAGAGTTACACTGAGAGTGGTGGCTCTTGCAATTGGCTGTCACAGAGCTTAGGACAAGAAATAAAGGACAATACTGAAAATGTTACCGTTCCAACAAAGCTACAGGGGAAAAGGAGAAGGGGTCGTGCTACCCATGAAGGCTGTACCGTTCCCTGTCAGGGATTTTCACTTTTTCCTAGCTGACAGTTCTGATTTGGACCAAGTAATAGGCAATATGAGTACAATGGTTTTGAACTTACATGTGATTTTTGTCTTGTGATTCTAAGTTACAGTTTTAGTATGTTCTGGTTTTTTCATTTTGTGTACTGGAAGGAAGAGTAGTGAGTGCTCAACACTCAGAACCTTGGAACAGGGGGAAGGAATCATGCTGCTTTGCACTTCCCATCTGTACTGCTGAGGCAGGTGTCACCTGCCTCCAGGAATCCCAGTCAGCCACATTTTTGAAGCTGTAGGTTTTGTTACATGCATATCTGAAGACTGTATGTTGCCAGAAGGTTAGTCCAAGAGGATTTGGGGAAAGAACAAGAACTTGGGGTATTTTCAGGCTTTTAAATGTATTGTTTAGGACAGTGCATTGCCATGTAGGTGTTCTGGGTCAATGTAGGCTTTGTAATGTTATTTCAGGTGGGGGAAAAGCAGGAAGGAAAATATCGTGCATCCTCTGTATCCCCTCAACAAATACCAGCTGAAAAATAATGGCGTATGAAAGCAGCAATCAGCAGAGCACACCTGAATTACATGCAGGATCAACCCATGTCTTCCTCACAACGTTGTCACAGTGAACCACTGTGTGTGATACCTGTGGTGACAGCTGCTTGCTGCAGGTAGCAAAATGCTATAGGTTCTGTAAGTGGTGAGTGTGAGGCATACCCAAGTCTGAAGGCTTGAATAACCTGTTAAAATCATCCAGATTCTCTGAGAGGTTTGGACTACTTCTCTGGGGGTGAGGTGTTACTTGGCAGCTGGGCTAAATACATAAGCAGAATCAGATCCCTAAAACTGTCAAGTGGAAAGCTCAGTGTGACAATTAAAAAGCCCTCATAACTTAATTATAAAAATTTTATTGGTTAAATACATTCTTAATTTACACAGGTACCATAACAAACTTACTGGACTTAACAAATGTTTATTTAGGACACTGCTCATTGTACACAGAACAAAGACATTTTCCTGAAGATATTTCCAGAGGATGGGTCAAACAAGGTATTTGGGTAAGTGAGGCTTTTATTCTAATGCATGGAGATCTAGCTGGATTTCAAGGTTACAGCTGAAATCTGCTACTACATTGCAGTTAAGATTTGCACTCCACCTCATTCTCAGCTTTTTTGTACATCTTAGGAATTTTATGTTGTGATCTGTATGCGGTCACACGGTGGTGTTGGGCATTGTCTTAGGAAAATCCTGTCCTGTAAAAGCCGAGCATCTCCAGCATTCACACAGATGGCGTTTCAGCTGCCTGCAGCCATGCGAACAGTCCTTAGATGGCATTCGGTGCTCTGAGTAGAAGGCCTTGTTGCTGCTACTGCCCTGCCCCACAGGGAGGAAATTACATACAGCAAAGTGGTCTTGTCAATGAACAGGCACTGACTAAACATTCAGTGAAGTTAAAAAAACAACTGGTCAAGACACAGCTATAAAAATGGGAAGGAGGAAATGGAAAAAATCAGTTCTACTTTTGAGACTTGTATCAAAACCTTGGAAAACTGCCAGACAAACAGTAAGTAAACATCATACACTTGAGCCTCATCTACCACCATACTGGTGTGGTATGTCTTTGAAGGACCTGGCTATTCCATGGCTTTCTCTAGGAGATGACTATTTTTTTGGAATAAACAAAAAATTAGAATCTCCTAACAGGAAAACAGGAGAGTGGGAAGGATTGTCCTTGGCTGTGGACTTCCATGTGATTCCACAGGAGCTCCAGATAAGCTTGCTGGGGCTGCTAAAACTGAGTAACAGCTGTACCCCTTGTTGTGTTTCCAGCCTTCTGGAACAGCACATAATTCAGCATTTTGTTTATCTTGTTAATCCCTGATGGAAGTAGAAGTCCAATTCCTCAGCTCATTAAAACTTTGTGTGGTCTTCATCCCCTAGTTATGTGAACAGTATTGTGTGTGAACACAACAGAACATAAAGCAGGAGGGCTGTGTCTGTCTTAGCAAGTTCTGCGGCTTAGTAGTGACTGCTGAGTGAATGGTCCCTTAGGCTTGTTTCAGGTAAGCTCCAGTCTCCCACTGGGACTGGATGCCCATTCCTTGCTGGGGGGAGGCCTGCAGTTCTGGCTATGCCTATTCATACCTGCTGTGATGGTAACCAGAGCACAGTGCACAAGAGGGCAGGGGCGATACTCTGCAGCCTGCTTAGGCCCCAGTTCAGATGCACCCCAATCTCTCACAGCAGCAGGCAGTTGTTGCTGTGGTGCTCAGGTCATACCAGTGAAGTTGCCAGCAGGGATATGACTAAGTCAAAACTATCTCAAGGTCCGTCATGATGATTCTGGTTTCCAGTCTCCATCCACCTCCAACTGTTGGCCCTTCTGCAACCTGAACTGCCAAGCCCATGAAGAAAAGTCTTGTTGAAGGTATCTCGATAGCCAGTGACCTGCAGCTCTCTGGAGTAGTGACTCATCAGCCTACTGGTTCCTTTTTGTGATACAGGGGTGGAATACTGGCAGCAGTGAAAGAACCAACTGCAGCATAATTTCTTCTATTCCAGTCTGATGGAATTAGCAGTTAATCAGGATTCTATTTAACTGTTTTGTTAAAAGCCAAGTGTTACAAAAAGGAATTGACTACTAGAAGTTCCTATAATGTGAAAGTACCTCAATGATAGCCATCTTGGTCAGTCAAGCTACACTGCTGCTTTTTACCAAGTGCCTTGGTTAAAGCTGCTTGGAGTAACCTCTTGCCAGGCATGTTTTCCTTAGGGCCTTGACAGACCACTTATAGGGATGCTCAGTATATTTGGTAAGTGGCAACAAACTGGAAACTAATTCCACGTCTGCTGAAAACTAATCCTAAGGCTGTATAATAAGGTTAGGAATAGTGTGGAAGTATTTTCCAGTGCTTGAGTGACAAATAAAATATAGACTGAGTGAACACTGGCTTTCCACTTCCATGAGGGGAGTAGAGGGGCCAGTAAT
The DNA here is from genome assembly GCA_013400855.1 of Buphagus erythrorhynchus. Classification (NCBI taxonomy): domain Eukaryota; kingdom Metazoa; phylum Chordata; class Aves; order Passeriformes; family Sturnidae; genus Buphagus; species Buphagus erythrorhynchus. Next base: position 5,661 of record VZTT01015714.1, on the reverse strand, counting down.
TGGAATAATGCAGCTATTCCATGGCTGGGATCTGAGAAAGCTCAATAAACACTGTCGCTAACTTCAGCTTGGGAAGAAGGGTATGATGGTGCTCAAAGAACAGTGGGCAGTAGGAAAAAACTAAACCTGTACTTGCAAAGTATTTTGAGGAAAGCGAGGAAGGTCTAAGATGATTCATACCAATTTAAACAGAATTCATTAAGAGGCAAAATACATAAAAACTTTACTTCTGTGATCTTGCTGTATGAGCAGCTTGGGCTAAGAATAGAAGGATACTACACAAGGATTTATATCTCCATTTCCCCTCTTACTAGTATTAGATTTGATACCTTTCTACTATGAAATACCAGTTATTTTTCTTACCCTCTAAGTCATAAAACAAGTGGATTCTACTGCTAATGTGGAACTCAAGCAGTAATGAAACCTGAGTATCAAACTTCATCTACATACTGAGTGCTGTAATTATGTATTAAAACATTTTTTAAAGTTTGGATCTTAAGAAGTTCAAAGAAGGCCAAAGCAGCTTATGTTATGCATGTTATTTATCATTCATCTTTGTGCATGATAAATGTAATACCAGAGAGTAAACTTACTTGAATGCTATATAAGTTAAAATGGTGTTGCACCACACTATTTCCCTAGACTGAAAAGGCCAAAAAGCCTGCTTGTTTTGCTCTCTGTGCATTCATGGAGCATGACTACATACACTGTCATAAAATACTCGAATTTTCTTATCTGACTTCAAGATGACTGTCTAGAAAAAGCAGTGCAAAACACTGATAATCAACACTTGTTGATTTCTTTGCTGTGCCTCTAGGGTAGAAAACATTCCCTCCCACCTGAAGGGAGTCGTACAAAGGCAACACTTCATGGTGTTTTTAAGATATGAACAAAGTTCTTGGGAAATATCCCAGATTTTCCTAGTATCTCTCCACTCATCCAGTCCTCGTCTACAGATTCCAGCTCTGTTATGATGTCACCTGCCTGTAAGAGAAGTAATATGAGTCAGTACAGCTTACTGTGTAATGTCCCTGAGCAATGTTAATGCATGCAGAGCTGATCCTATTTAGAAGCAATTAGTATCAAAGAGAAAAGGAGTAAGATCTGGCCAGTCTCTTCTGTTGGTTACATCTCTTGGAGATTGCCAAAACCAGCTGAAGCTTCTCTTAGGCTGAATACTTGTCTATGCTGAAAAATCACCACTTTGGAGGGACAGAAGAGCACTGCTGGATAACTTCTCACATTGCTTTGGCTCTCCAGGTATGTTAAGAGCTGGCTCATGGGCCCCCTGCTTTACTGTTTATTTGTGTGTGTTTCTAGGGTTTGTTTTCTTAAAACACTGGATTTTTAAAAAATTTTTTTTAATTTAGTCACAGTATTTTCAACCACTTGGAAACTTTCCCAAACAAAGAAAAAGAATCTAAGAGCTCAGTATGGCCATTTAAATTGCAACTCCTGTGTTTGGTCCTGGTTCTTGTTTTCACTGTGTCCCATGCCCTACCCTTCTATTCCTCTTTTCTGCTTTAAAGAATCATCTATCCTTTCAGCATTGCAAGCTGCTAATGCTGAAACTATTTTGCTAGTTTTAGAAGAGAAAATACTGTGAAAATAGAAGAGGAGAAGTTTTAGAAGAGAAAATAATGTGTGTTTCAGCTCCTGTGAAAGTCTACTGTTTCTCAGAAATTTGCTTTTGAGAACATGGTTACCTAAGTCATGAATTTGAATATCAAGTACAGTTTCTTGGTCATGCTTAATATGATCTGGGCATCCAGCATGTGTTTAATTTTTCCCCTTGTTCCCATGGCAACTCTGTATTGTGTTGCCAGTTCAAGATTTTGCTGTACTAGGTTTCCCTTAGAGGCCTGGCTGCTGTAGTATTGTCACTCTTGTCATTACTTCCTACTCAATTTTCTATCTAGTCCAAAGAGAAGCTCCCTTAACCATATCAACCAATCAGTAATTGAATGTACTGCAAAATAAGGTTTATCTTGTCGTGTTAACTGGATCAGAGAAGTCGAGAATTCTGCCAGCTCCTGATCTCTTTTCAGTGTCAATGAAGATTTTTGCTGTTAGGAAACAGGAGTGATAAAGGAAAAAATGTTTCTTAGAGAGACCACTTATCAAATGTGTTAATATCTACGCAAATTAATATCTATGTGCTTCATTCTTCTTGTCTAAAGCCTATTTTTACAGTGGATGAACCTTATTTTTTAGCACTCCTTAGAAGCATGAGACCTCTTAGAAATTGGTCTAAGAGAGGTACTTACTTTGAAGGAAAGCTCATCTTCATTTTCTCCATGAAAAGCATAAAGAGCTTTGGCTTTTCCTTTCTTCCCTCCTCCAGGCTGTGACAGCTCTATCCTGGCTACAGGACATGGACAAGAGAAGTTACTTCCATTGGAGTGAAATAAATCTCTGTTTCTGGAGAAGTTTGCTGTCATTCTCATGTTTTCTCCCTGCTATTGTGCTACAGGTTATCCAAATGTTACTGCTACTCTGTAGCAAATTCACTGTGCTACTGGAATAAAAAACTACTGCCACCAGTTCATTTTATAGTATTAAACAATCTCACAGTTCTGCTTCTAAGCAGACTAAATTTAAAACTCCCTTAACTTGAACTTCCCAATGGTGATACATAATAAATGCTGGCTTTCCTTCTTTCTGCTCTAAGATGAAGCAGCATCAATAATCCTGAATTATTCCTTAAAGGTGACTCAATGGCCCTGTTTTGCCTGTGCCCAAACAACACTTGAAAACATTTCAGAATCTGTGTCACCTCGTAGATTACTTACTGATCAGAATATTATATTGCCATTATTAGAGAAGTTGGTTCAAAATTTAAGTTTAGCTTTAGAATACCAAAGTCTGATGGTGTGTGACTTGTTGATGCAGCTGATGCCGTTGTGTTCTCCCACAGCTGTCATGACTGGCACAACCCAAGGAATAATGAATTGCCATCTAGTAGGAGCACTGTACCTGAGCAGGTCTGAACAAAAACTGCTGGGAAAATCCCTTCCTTTCCATTCAGTCTTCCTCTATACCACTCCAAATCTACTTGTTCGAGTATTTGGATGTAGTCTCCCTTTTTGAAGGATAAATCATCTTTGGTTTCTGCTGTAAAATCATGAAGCGCTTCACACCACTCTACTGAGCGCCTGTTGTTCTATTCAAGTCAACAGAAGAGATGCATTAATTTTAGAAGTGTGAATGGAGCCCAAAAACTGACAGATGCTGCTGAAAGCAGCTATACAGCACATGGGTGTTCCGACACCCTCCCAGTACAATAGTGCTACTGCAGATGTAGACTAGAATGGCATTTCAGCAAGTACTACCACAGAATTTCATCTAGGCTCAACCACATTCCTTTTTATCTCTGGTGGCAGGGGAAAGGATTAATAAATTCAAAATTAGATCACTGCAGCGATATTTAAAATACAGCTAACAAGAACTTCCTTCAGCACAAAGGATAAAAATTTACCAATGTTAATTTTTCAGAAGCTCTGAATTTAATCAGCTT
>VZTT01015705.1:25971-47412 GCA_013400855.1 Buphagus erythrorhynchus | reverse complement strand
CACTATTTTTAATTCAGCAATAAAGGCAAGCAGTACAGAAGTGGCGTTAAGTTTCTAAAGTTTCTAAAGTATCAATATTACCTCACTAGACTTAATAGATATGCAAAACTGTCAGTATTATTGTTTTCTATCTAATTTGTACTGTTTCCCAGCATTACTGGGAGTATTGAAACAGCACTGGATGTTTTACTGCCACCTGTATTATTATTTTCTGCATGCTGCCGAAAGATGTTAAGTAATATGCAAGTGTATTCTTAACACTGACATCTTGTTAGGCAAGATACGAGGTTTGAGGTTTTTTAAATGATGATAATTGATGAATAATGGATTTTTAAACTTTCATGATTTTTTTAATACTTTTTTCACAAGCTTTTAGTCTTTCTGAACTACACTGCAGAAGCACAAAACACAGAGATTGCTGTTTTGTAGAGACAAGTCAGCTTTTTTCTCATATGTGTAGTACCTGGAATAATGGAAAAAATGTGGGAATTGCTAACCTGAGTCTATGTGCTTTTCCCTCCACATTTATGTGCAAATTTGAACCTTGTCTTTGAAAGGCTGAGCAGTCTCTGATGGCGTTGCCTTGACACTTTAAATCAGGCATGGCAGGCTAAAGTTAACCTTCTGCTGTGCAGGGAGTTTTCCTACATCTGTTGTAGTAACAACTGCTTAGTCGGACTTGAATAAGGAAGTATGGCTGAAATAGATGAAAATCAAGCTTGTCTGCTTCCTCCCTGCTCAGTTGTTTTGTTTTAAGACTTGGATAAGGATTGTGATGGACAGCAGTGTTCTCAAGTGATGTGGTAAGACTTGCTGGGGTTCACCATTCAACTTAGTGAAGTTCCCTGGAAGCATTCAAGTGCTGCATTCCTGGAAATGTTTCATTAGGTGCCTAAATATAAACTGGATTATTGTACATGTCCAGCCTCTACCCTTTGTGCTGTGCTCATAGATGATGCTGCCATGGGCCTGGTGTACCTCCCCTCCTGGGCACTTATTTTTTAGGATCTCGATGAAGATGGATGCTGTTACAGACTGACAGTAATGCTCATTCAAACTGAATAATTTAAGCTCCTAGAACACTTCTATCAGCCAGAAAATGAATGAATACAGAAGGAAAAAATTACTTGTACACAGACCTCATTGCTCAAAAAACTGAATTTCACCTGCCTAGGACAGGAAGAAAAAGCCAAGACCCAGCAACCTTCTACAGACAGTGAAAGGCTTTCTACTAATTAAGACTTCAGAAGCTGTAGAAAGAAAACTTTTCAAAAGTACGACACTTCTTTATCCCAGTTTACCATATCAATAACAGGAAGGCCTTTCCCATCCCTCTTTCTCTAAATTTTTCCACTCCTGTGTTCACAGTAAGGATTTTTTTGGTTAAGGAGTGAAGCTGAAGAGAGGGAAATACACTTTTGGTAGAAATTCTTGTGTAATTTGACATCAGCTGCAGAGTTTCAGTTTCAAACTTTGTGCTGCTCAGTGTCTTGTGACCCAAACAATTTTTTTATGACTTCTAATGGATAAAATTATGTGGAAAGACTTTCGATCGGCTGTATCCTACAGCACAATGTTATCTGATATGTTGCAAGTTTTTTCTATGAAACCATGGTTTACTTCAGCTCAAATAATGGTTGTATATAGTTTCTACCCTTGTCCAGCACAATTTATTTTCTCTTAACTGATACGGAAGCTTTTTAATTCTGTAGGTGTGTTGACAAATTGCTTTTGGTTCTTGTTTAAAGTTCTGCTGAAATATTCTCTTGAAACTTGCTTATGATGGCATTTGTCTTAAGTGTGGTTCAAGTGACAGCAAAGTGGTCAAATAGTATAGAAGAACATGCATGACTTTTTGAGCTTTTTGTCATCACTTGTATATGCACAGCATGAAACTTCAATAAAAGTATCATGGTAATCTTTTTTTTTAATGACTGACTTGTTTTTTTGTCCTTCCTCTTAACAAGGGTTGCTACAACTGAACAGTAGTTTTAGCTGTAACCTGGATGTACCCAGAAATCTTTTGCCTCTAAGTATGCTGGCATCTATGAGATTACTCAGATGCTTGAAACCAGACAGCATCCAGGACCAAACAGGCTGTCATCCTCAGCATCAGCCTGACTGTTAACAGGTAGAACCAATGACTATGACAAGAGTAGCCCCCCCCCAAATTCTCAGCAATGTAAGCTGAATGTTTTGGCAGGTGCTCATATTTTGTAATGGAATGCTGAGAAACTTCTTTAATTCAAAGGGTTTTATTATTAACACTAGTGTACTTCCTGCATTATTCTCCAAGCACAAAGTAATTGCAGCTGTCTGCAGTCAGGGAAGGGGAACACAGGTGAAAATTCCACAAGTGCTTCTGGGAGACAAATGTCTGAGTGGGTGCAGGTTTTCCAGCACTACACTGAAAGATAATTCTGTTACTGCAAAGTTGGTTCTACATACACATCCATGTCTAGTTTGACCGAGTTACAGGATTTGTTTCCAGACCTCTACGTTTCCTATTCAGGCAGTCTGGTGTTTTTTTTAATTACTTTGTAAATTGTATTTTACACAGAACGCAGAGTGAGAGTAAATACAAAACCTTGATCATTTCATACCTCACGATCTGTCATTTCAAGATAGAACCTGGCATTTTTAATAACTAAATGGAAAAAAACCAACCCTGTCATCGATTGTTCAATATGTATGAAACCTCAAGATGTCAAGGGCTAATTTTTTTTCTCCTACAATAGATCAGTTAAGGTTCCTGTGATGTGGTGTGCTCATTAAGCTTAGCTTTATCTCAGGTATTTTAAAAAAGATTCAGATATTTTAAAAAGATTGAATGCTACCTGTATTTAAGCAGCGAATTCTTAAAGCATAAATATTTGCCTATATGCCTTTCTTCCTTTGAAAGTTCAATCTTGAAGCCTCTGCACTGACAACACTGAGTAAATTCCTTTGCAGAAGTGTTAAGATGGAAGTGTCCACAGAGCATGTTTGCAGTAAAACAACTCATTATAAAATGCTGCAGGCACACAAACACATTCCCCTTTGCTTGAAGAAACACACAGTTCTCAGAATAGTTCCTTTTACTGTGATTTACAATAAAAATAATTTACAACATATCCATGAAAAATAATGCCATTTTGAGTCTGGCACAGATGTTTTCCTTTATCAAAGAGGAAGCTGATGTAAAATCTTTTCTTTTTCTCCCTAAAAGACTTCATAAAGTAAATTAAAGAGTTTTTTTTAAAAAAAGTCCCTTTAGAAAGTCTACACAACATTAACAAATCAGCATGCAGGCAAACTTATTTAAACTGGACCAGCAGTGCTTGAATTAACCTTTTAAAAATAATAATAATCATCCCAGGAAGAGAGAAGGTAAAGGGAACTTTACCTACACCAAAAGTCCTTTGGATATTACCGTTCAATAAGCCTGAACTCTGCTAGCAGTGGCAGGTGGTCAGAAGAGTTATTTTCATTGGGAAGACCATTAACAGTCCAAAGATCTTTCTCTGTTACAAGTGCCAGCCTGCCAAGAAGTTTCAGACCTCCACAAAAAGAATCCTCTGCTCCTGTTAGAAAAAACAAACCAAAAGGAAGTGGTCATCAGTGCAGGCAATACCACACGTTCATACAGTTGTAGAAGGAGGAAAACAGTATGGCAGCAATAATCCAAAGTTGCTACTGTTCCATGCAAAATCAGCAATAAGTTCAGAAATTCTTTTACGACTCAGAGCACAGTTTCATCAGTAGAGCTCAAAGTATTCAGAAGGACACTATTCTGCAGAGAAGTAAATAGAAGTAAAAAGGAAAATGCATTTATTTGTTCATTGTAACTCCCCTGAAAAAGCCTCATATAATCCAGTCCATTACTTTAGATAACAGCATTGCTAAGCAGAGCTGAGACTTGTGAAGTTAAGTATCTTTTTAGTTACTGGTTCACATAACATTTTGTTTCTGTATCCTCAAGCACACAGTTCCCCAGCAGACAGGTCATACAGACACTTTTGCTCATAAAGATGAAGGTATTCCAGCTTTCTATTCCCTTTCTAGCTGTTCATCATAAGAACAGGATCTCCATTATCTCCTGCTACCTATTCCTGTAACTACCTAAGAAACCCATCCTGACCTCCTTCCCCAGGCGGAACACCACACTGCTCATGCAGGAGTGGAACACTACTCCAGCCTTGCAATTACACAGAATGGTGTGGGTTGGAAGGGATCTTAGGGACCATCTAGTTCCAACCCCCCTGCCATGGGCAAGGACACTTTCCACTAGACCAGGTTGCTCAGAGCTCCACCCAGCCTGGCCTTGGACACTTCCAGGGATGAGGCAGCGCTGGTCCTGTTACTGATCCCTGAGGAATGCCACTTGTCTCCACCTGGACATTGGGCCATTGATGGCAACTGTTTGTTTCCAGCCAATTCATGGTATTCAAGTTAGACAACTACTCAGCAACCCTGCCTATTGCTTTCAGACTGCAGAGATGATGCTGGGCAAGTGGAGTGCTTTCAGGACCAGCACAAACTGCAGCTGTAACTTTTGACAGAAATACTTTCTGTGTGAAAGTTCTCAGCAAATTCAGAACTTCCTGGCTGAACGTGGTACTGGCTTCCCAAGAGATACTTTAAAAGACTATCCAGCAACCACTGAACTCCTCAGAGAGTTCAACAGCTTCACCCTTTGCCATCTACCAGCTTTCCAGCCCTTTAACAACCCAGCAGCTCTTTGCTGCTCTAAAGAAAAGGTTTTTTTATACTGCAAAGATCTCTTGGCAACTCTAGAGCACACGTCCACCAGGTCTTGAGACAAATTTATCATTTGGGACAGCACCTGCATATCTACAAAGGAGCAGTTTGTTGCCACAGAGAGCTTGGTCTGCATGCAGTGATTAATGTCACTCAGAACACTCAGCAAAATTGTGCCCTGCAGGACTCAGGTAGATACTGAACGCTGATTACAGGAAATCCTGAATACTAAACCAAGTATTTGGCTAAACATGACAGAATAAAGCATGAATATTTTAAAATAAACCCCTTTAAATGAAAAAAAAAAAATCAGTGAGCCTAAACCACATTTAAAATTCACTTGTACAGACTTTGGCAACTTTAAATAGAGGCTCAGGTCATTAGAAAACTGAAAATCCAAAACATGGCTTAATTTCTAAGAGCTCATGAATAAAAGCTATACTAGTTTAAAGTAGTTGGAAAATTCAAGTTTGGTTCCATTCTGTGCTCTGGTGTTGGAGCAATCTATTTGAAATACATATGCAAAAAGAAAAAAGTGCTGTATCTCTGCTGGAGCAATGATGGTGCAAAAAATATATAAACAGGTCAATTAGGAAAAAAATTTTGTGCAGGGATGCACTCTGCAATCACGCAGCACTCTATTAAATCACATGGCATTCAGAAGTCATTTAAATACTTCCCATATTGTGGTTTTTCAGTGAAAGCTTTTGTATTTGCCATTTTACACTAAGGTAGCATTTACTGTGCATGCTATGACAAATAAGACTTTTGTGAATTGACTCAATGAATTTTAACAATCTAGTCTCAAGTTACGAGACATGAAGGTGGTGTTTTCACTCTACATACTGAAACCAATGTTAATTTATAAAAATCAGTTGCACTCTACAGTGGGATCAGGAATGGAATCCAGGTTTATCTGGTCCAAGTTCTGCAGAGACATTTATGTACTAGCACTGCACTAATGTTTGTTGATGACATAAAACACAGAACTCAGGAGGGCATGGAAAGCAGACTGCTCAGAAGCACCCACGGAACGAGTCCCAGAGCAGTAAAGGATGGAAAAACACTGTGATACCCATCACGAAATCCCAACAGAGGTACTGCGACTTTCTTGCACCACCTGGTGACTTTTAGCTGCAACTGCAAACCGGAGAGTGACAGCTGGGCCTGTGCCAGTGACCGTGCTCACAGCAAAGGACAAGAGTTTGTTACTTGGCCGAAATTACTGCAAGACAAAGCTGAGAAGTAAATTGCCAAGAAAAGGTTCGTTTATCAGTTTTAATGCACATCATAAATTGCTGTTCACCATTGTGTTGATCAGATGATTGGGAACACTGCCTTGCTGTAGGTCTGGCCTGCATTACTGACAGCAGTATTTCTCAGGTGCTGCTTTCCTGTACCTCCAGCTTGTCTCCATGCTGAGACAGGAACTATAGGAATGTTGAGTCAGATGAAAAGGTTTGCCCTGTGTGGCACTACAAGTGAGCTGACAAGGCCAGCCACATTTCTCAGGTAATAGCTGATATTCAAAGCACTACCACGAACCTCTGAGGTACCTCACGTGGATGAAATTATCACTGCACTTCTCTTACAACAGCAAACAAATATTCTTGTTTAGCATTTATGAGAATTAAAGGTTGGTTTCTTTACCTGGCTGTGCAGCAGTATCATCATTTGCTGCAGAATAGAAAATATAATCCACGGTGACAGCACTTCGGGAATGACAAGTTGTCACTTCTGGTATCCCAGTTTCAGGGAAGTAATGAGAATAGACTGAAGACAATTTAAAATGGTGCTGCAACTTCGAAGACAACCTAAAGAGACATCAAAGAAAAGCATTTTTATTTTCTTGCATTACCAAGAAGGAATAAGCAATGAAGAAATACCAAATAGTTCCTGGTTACAAACAAAATTAGTTATCTGGATATGCAAACCAGTGTTTCTCTCCTGCAAGCCATCCCATAGCCTTTTGTGTGAGAGGCCTAAAACTCTGAAGGCAAAATGCAGGCAGCATTTTCAAGTAACAGTGCTGATCAGAACTGGCTTAGCTGACACTTGAATTACAGCAAGCTTTCAACTCCATATACATTCTGTACGCATAACACGTCCTCACTCAGCAATGTCTCCCTGACACACAGGCAGAAATGTCCATGAAAGCAGCTCATATGCCAGCAACAAAACACAAACCCATCTAACCAGGCCCTTCAGCAAAAAGAGAAATTCAGATTTTTAGAGGTTTTCTCCTACTCCAAGCTAGAGGTTTCAAGCTTCCAGGTTAGGCTATGCTTGTCTTTCTTCTACTTGGGCTCCCATTTTCTGTCTCCCCATCATTTGTCTGTTCCTCTTGAGTTCAGCCCATCTTGTCTCACCTGTCTTTTCAGTCTTTAAAGCCAACTGCAAAACTGCATCTTTCAGCAAAAGAACTCCTGTCTCTCAGACATTTGCTTCCATCATCTCTGCAAATCATCCATCCCTCAGCTGTACCTGCCTCATCTTGCATTTTAAACCTTGGCTACAATGTGTTCTGGTTGAAACCGAAGCAATTAAAAAAAATCAGCATGTTACCTTGCCTCATTGAGATCAGAGGTAAACATGCCAGTTGGTACAACATAGAAAAGTTGTAATTTCTGCTTTTGTTACAAGACATCCCTTTTAAGATGAGGGGAAAAAAACGTGCAAGAAGCATTCAGCATGCTATGGATTTAAACCGTAGCATAGGGCTTCCTGTCTGTTATCTACTTCTCTCAGAAATGCCATGACACCTTTTTCATCATGAAGAGTTCTAGTATGACTGTCTGCAGTGATACCAAGACCTCATTTCTGGGAAGAAATGGCTGACTTGGGGCCTGACATCCCATACATACATTTAGGACAATTTCCTTCTTCTATGCCTTACTTTATATGCCTTTACCAGTTCGGTAAATGCAAATATATTCTTGCTTTCAAAAAAGCAGTTACATTTTTCTCCTCAGCATTCTAGCCATGGCTTCCTCCTTCTGAGTGAAAGTTATATTACCAAATCCACAATACTCCACATTTCTCAGAGTCAAAGAACCTAAATTTTTCCACAGAACTCATGACAAGGAAGATTTTTATGACCTTTCCAGTTCCTTTCCCTCCTTCATCCCAGTTTCACACTGTATTATAGGATTTTACTACATCCATAAACCAGTGTATCAAAAACAGTAAGAAGAGAGAAGCGCCAATACTTTAGCAGCTGGACAACACTGGTTTATTTTTTTCTTCTCCTTCTTTTAGAAACATGGCTTCTACAAATGGACTGAAGTTCACACGTTTCTTGCAATGTCCCTACAGTGGATGATGTTCTGTTTATGTCAAGAAGTGACAAAAAATGCCAGAAGCATTATTTTAATAAGCAGACAGAAAGTATCCTCTAAACAGCACTGACACCTCAGCCCTACATTCTGAAAAAATATCTGCAAGTTCCTGCAAGAACACACATTCCATTATTGCCAGATCTAGTCTTTTGCTGTCTGATCACCCTTTTCATGTTTAAATGAACAATTATGTTTTTGCCAAAAGGGCAGACTCGGTTGGGTGATCATCAGGTATCCACAGCTGGAATCAGATGCAAATTTGGTCTAAAACCAAAATCAACCCCCAAATAACCAGCCAAGGACTTCCATATTTTTCCCCAATACATACTTTTCAGATGCTATTACAATCTCCTGAGTGTTATCTGGTTTTGCTGCTTCCAATTTTTCTCCTGCAAAATAAAAATAAATTCAATTTACATTTAAAATGGGATATAAGTGAGACCAATACTGAAGAGCTACAGAAAAGCTACAGGGAAGAAAAAAAGTATCTTTAAGTACACTTATTTTTTGCAGCAGGGAAGATACAATTCACNACTCCTTTATATTATGTCCCATTCATTTAAAATTAGCTTTTTCTGTCAAAGAAAAAAATAGTGGATAAAAGATACAGCCATACTCAGCAAGGAATCACTTGCTTTTCCCAACTGTTCCATGAAGTGCCAACACTATAATTCATAAACACTGAGGCAGAATGCAGGTTCACACTATGTCCACGTGCTGCATTCCTTCACCTCCTTCTCTTCCCACAGCACAGCTGGCTTTCAGGATGCAAACACAGGAGTTTAAACATTACATACCAACTCCCAAAGGGAAATTTCTAACTATTATCTTATAATGATTCAAATTTGCAATTTATGTGAATAAATCACTTTACACTCTAATGAGCCCAACAAGGAAGTTTTGCAAGCTCAAGACTCACTGTTTTACCCCCACTAAAACAGAATGTATGGTTTTCAGTACTAGCTGAATGATACTTGATACTCACAAAAATTCATTAATCCAAAAACTGACCTGCATTTTCTTCCTTCTGTTGCTGCTTTATTTCATATACACAGTTTTGTGAAATACCTAATTTTTTTGGCCAAATTGGAATAGGTAAGATTCTTTGTCCCCTTGGAAACTGTTCTTGTCCAGAGACCTAAGAAAGACAACAGAAGCTTTTTTCAGACAGAAAACCNAAAAATAAAAAAAAAAGCACCAATTTTAAAAAAAAAACATCAAAATAAAAAAAAAAACAAAAAAACCCCACCAAACAAACCTGAAATAAGTGAACATTTTTTGTAAATTTTAAAGAAAAAGGCCCAGCCCCTTAGAATAATTCTTTTATATTGAGTCAAATCCCTGTAAAAATAACACCCTTTATGTGTATCTACTCTGTTTATCCTTAGCAAGTTCTTTGCAGGTATCCAATTTTTCCAGATGGTTCTTGTGACATTGAGACACTTCCAAGGACATTTTTAACAATGTGATAGCACTGGCTCAGCATACAGAGCTACCCAGCAGACACCTCAGGATGCTGATCCTTCTGGGAGCAAGTCAAGTCAAATGGGGGCTTGAATCAAGTCCCCACTAGCAAAGAACACCCAGCAGGGCTATTTTTTGGTCATGTTTTCTCATTTTATGTACTTCAGTCACTCCTATTACATGTGGATCCAACATCCAACAGCTGCATACAAGAGCTTACACAAGACATCTTTTAACATGAAACAGTTGAGGTTCAGCATCTAATTACAGCTTTGCTTTTACAATTACTGTAGCCACTAAGTTTATCTACAGTAAGAGTCATCTTCCCACAGAGCACACAGTAGGTTTTTGATTAAGAGGTTATTTTATCCTAGTTAAAGACTAGGACACTTAAACACAGTGATAAAATCATCCAAACCCAGTGACACAATCGCCCTGTGGATTTACTACATTTCAGGAATGACTGTTAGTGAGTTTTTCCTTTCAGAATGCTGGGGGAGGATACAATATTCCCTAAGGCACAGCTAATATATCCAAGCTTATTTAACTGCAGTAACTTTTGCTTTGCAGGCTGCAGAAAGGGCACTGAGAGAGGCACTGCAATGGAAACAATCACAGCACCACTCAAATACTTCTCTTTAATCAGCATTAACCATTTTTTTGGTGAGAAGTGAGAAGCACAGCCTACCTTCCCTATAGCAAGTCCTTCATAATTTAACTTTCCTTCCTTTATAAATCTGTACAATGGAGAGCCAGGAACAGAATTGAAGTCCCCACAGATGATAATGGGGCAGAAGGAGCCATGCTTCTGAGGGGCAACACTGGCAATCTCTGCCAGGAGCATTGCAAGCTGGGTCAGTTTGATGTCCCCTCTCCTTGGGTTGTACAGCAGGTGTGTATTGGCAATACAGATGGCCGCACTGGTGTTACAGTGAAATCTGGGCTGCAGCAGCAACACCAGTCCAACGTTGTCCCTGTCCAAGAGTGGGATGTCACGGCGAAAAAATTCCACGGGGGTTGAGGAAATCAGGCTAAATTTGGAAGTTTTGAAGCAAATGGCACAGCCATCAGGTTTTCTGCCTGTCCTCATTTTATACTCACAGTGATACCCTGCAAGAAAGGCAATTACTATTACTATCACATTTAATATTTACAATTACATTACTACTACTATTACACATAAAATACTATTGTGTAGAGATTTTAAAACAAAAAAAAATTAGAAAAATCTCATGCTGCTTTTCTCACGTTGACAGCCAACCCCCAGTCTGAAGTACCAAAGTCTGTATGAAGTTCACATAGACTCGTGCCCACTTTTCTTTCTGCCCTAATCTGAGCTGAGGCAGGACAGGAAACGTGGTCCAATACCTTTTGCAGTGCGTAAACATCTACATACTCTAAGATACCAGCCATGTTCTTATCTCCTCATCTGGAAAAAACCCAAAACAAAACAACAAAGAAACCCCCATAAGGCACACAAAAGTGGTCTTGTGCACTGAAGTTTTTTTCTGGATGTTACAAGAATGGTTTAGGAGTAATACCAGAAAAGCATTACCAATCAAAAGCCTTAATCATGCTAAGTCATTAGTCAATGTCTAAAATGACTCATGGAACAAAGGTCTCAAACATATTTACATAATTATGCAATTATCCAGTGAGCAGCAAGTGGCAAGCTTTCACCAAGGAAACAGAGACACTTATCAAATGACAGCTGGAGTTCAAGCAAGTCCATCTAGAAATAGTGATTTCCCAATTTCTTCATTTTATATAGAGGTGATTTAAACAAGATTTAAACAAGACCTTATCTATGTAAGGAAAAAAAAATTATATCTTGAAACAGTATGTAGTTTTTGCCATTTTTAAATGTTCTCTGCCCTGCCCAGACTATATGAATTCATGAAGCACAACCTTAGTGAAGTAGTGAGCTCACACCAGTGCTGGAACAGGGGATTCCCATTCCCCTCTCCCACATTCGGGCCATGTTGCTCTTGCCACTTGTTGTGGCACTTACTGCTGACTCAGTAAGGCAACAGAAAACTAACCCAGAAAAATAAAATTAGTCTGGATACAATTATGCTGGACTGGTGGATTTCACTAGTGAGTGCCAGAACTAGCCCAGGATAAGGGGCAGGACACACATCTGGGAGCTAAGGATGGGGAAAGGAAGAGCTAAAGCAAGCTCCAGATCCTCCTGTACAGTAGCTACGAGCTCACTTGTCCTCACAAGCGTGGCCTCACAGTGTTGGTTTCACGTTTCAAGTGTATTTCAATCAGTACTGCCATTACTCTCTTCTTTGCAAACACTCAGCTCTGGGAACTAGACTACCTCAACTAACCAAAAAAGAAAAAGTATCAGTCCAGTGCTGCTCCTTCACCATGTCCTCCTGGCATCAGACAAGAACCAGTGCCAGGATGGAAGTGGGGCCCTGGGACTGGAAGGTGGAGCAGGGCACAAAGGATTTAGATCAGTTTAAATCACCATGGAATCAACCCTTAGCAACATGTTCCTTCCATAAAATCACATATAGTGACAAGACAGTCTATTCAGACTGACTGACAGCACTCGTATAAAAACCTGATGATTATATACTGACCATGGATAACATTTAGTGCTGAGATCTGGAAAGTTTCAAGGCAGAAAAGAACATGCCCTCGAAGAGCTACCCAATAGGAATACTGGTAAAAAAGATTAAGGTAGTGTGGAGAGAGGACTTGATGAATTTATGACAGAGGATACACAACATTGTTGCATGTGATGGCAAAAGACTTGATTCTATAATCTATGAGAGTTTTTTTTTGAGGAAACTAGAGCTGAGCTGCCAAAGGGTAACAAGTTACCCCTGCAGGGGAGAAGACAATGTATTGGTCCTAAGAGTTTCATCATACCCAGGGATTCCAAACTTGACTTGATCTCTGCTCTATAGTGGTCTTCTTGGACTTCTTGTAAGCAGAGCACCTAAGACAAAGGTTTACAATCATAATATATTAGTAAGTAAGTACATCAAAATGTTACTACAGCATATCTCTGTTGTCCAGCCTGTATAGGTATTAAAAAAAACAGCAACTCAGAAGCTTTTTGACTCCATAATCCCACAAAAGAATTCACTCTTCTATAGAAAATGCTCCCTAAGAATATGAAGAAGGCCCCAATTCCTCCCACTCTTTTTCAGACAGACATTTTCAGAGGTGAGATTAAATTTAATCAAAATAGTAACTTGCTACTACATTCTCAGCAGTTCAGGGGAAGGCTCAGGGAGAAGAAATGAAGAGGCCAATGGTGTACTACAGGGTGGAAAACAGGCTTCAATATTTTAAGAACCTGAACCAAAGATCAAACTCAAAATATTCATTCAAGAGAGTTCACAGAAACACAGAATATTTTGAGTTGGAATGGACCCACAAGGATCATCAAGTCCAACTCTAGCTGTGAGCATCTATGATCTTTCCCCCAGCACATGGCAGTAACACAGATTTACAACCACCACTGGGATAAAGGACTGAGCTCCCAAAGGGGAACAAGTTACCCCTGCTTGCTGAACTGCAACAACACATCCCTCTTGCCCAGCTGGCATTAGCTCATCCAAACTCTCAAGGGAGAGTCAAATCCCAAGTAACATTCTGAAATCTCTGCTTCACTTAAGGTTACAGTTCCAACCAATGAAATAGTTAAAAATCTATGTCCTTTAGCAAGAAATTTCTCTGTGGAAAGGGCACCTGCATCTACCAGGGTCTGCCAGCAGCTGCTCCTCTCAGAAAGCTATCCAAACTATCTCATTATAAAGATATATGCATACAGGATGTATAACTTTATTAGGAAGAAAGGAAGATCTTGAAAGGGACTTTAACTTCCAGATTCCAGGCTACCTACTAACATAACTGCATTTTTCAAATGGTACAAGGCTGTATTTTTGTGGCTTCCCTAATACAACTATTTTTTTCAGTACTGTTTTCTGACACAAACAGGATGGATTCTATCACTGAACTTTTGTTGGTCTGAAAATGACTGAAGCAAAATTTTACTGACTTGACTTCCTGATTATAATTACAATAATTTATGTGTCCTCAAAAACAAACAAACTCTACAACCAACCAAAACCACAGCAGTGTTTTTTTCAGACCCCAGTACAGAATAGTAGAATTTGCTACTTCAGTTTATCAGTTCTTAAGAACTATCCACATGCTCATTTTCTACTCACATCTGCATCCAGCTCTTTGATTTCTTGTAGGATGTTGGGAAATCTGTATGTCCAGAATAGCAATCGCTGCCTGCAGTGTTTGTACAGGTGAGAGTTGTCTTCCAACAAATTCTGTGAGAGAATATTGTAGGACATGACTCTAAAATCAAATGTTGTTTCACTTCCTGTAGTGCTTTGGTCAGATCCTTTATTTTTAGCAATTTTCATTGTTTTACTCTGCTGACAGAAATATTCCCAGTGTCTTTTGATGGTTCCTGTTAAAAGCACATGAAGCAGAAAAAAGTTATGCTATAGACCATATAACTTCTTACTGCTCTTAGAAATCATTCCAAACAACTATTTGTCTTTCAAATCTCTTAAATAATTCTAAAAGCTTATTCAATTAGCAGTGATTTAGACCCTCTGTTTAAGATGGATTTTATATAAGCATCAGTTAAAAAAAAAATCAAACAAATAAAAAACAAAAGAACCCCCAACCTCAAAATAAACAGCACGAAACCATTATATGCCTTGGATTTCAACTGCTTTGAAACTGGGGAACTGGCATGTTCTAAGGAGAATGTTGCAATCAGACTACACCCCCTGCTCCTGTAGAAGGGCTGCCAAACTTGTGAGCCAATTCCAGCCTGCTGGGAGTCTCAGACTGCCTTGTGCCACAGCCTCCTCAGCAGAAATGGTGTATGCCAGTCTGGGATACACTCCTTAGGGTGGCATATGGGCACCTTGTTGATCTCTCTATCCGTGACTAACAAAGGGTTAGGAATCCATCAATCACCTCTAGCCCATGTACAGTCTGTAAAACTCAGCCATAAGCTGAAACAGGAATCCCAAACAAGAATCCAAAAACAAGTAATGAACCCAATTTTCCTTAGTGAGTTGAGAAATCAAGGAATTATTAAGTTTCAGAATTACCAAGAACTTCTGAAAAGGCTTCCTTCACCTTTCTGCCATTTTTGATTTCATGCTTACTATTAGTAGGAAAATTCATAATAACATATCTGCCCATCATTAAGCATCCAATTACTTTTTAAGAAATGTGTTTCCCCACTTAAAAACGCACAGAGATGCTTTTCACCCTTTATATTTGACCTCATCTGAGAGCAAGCTGAGGTCCAGTTACCTGTGCTAATGATCAGTGGCAGACTGCAGCTATAGCTGTTACCATCTGTCCTATTTGGTAGTAATTTTCCTTGCTGTGCTTAGATTATTCAGGACTTTACAGTGTTTGCAATGAATACAGCAAGGCTTTAAGTTCTGTTTCTACAGTGGGAGAGAAGCCACATTGCTCCTCAGCAGGTATCTTTCATTAGCATCACCGTGCAAAGGGTGACTGGGAAGGACTGGGAAGGACCACGATGCCACCCATGCTCTCAGATAAAAGTATGTCAGGCAGGGTTAAGAGAGAACTCAGTAATTAAAGCACAAAGCAAAGTCCCATGCTTTGGCTCCTGAAGATAAATATGATGTTTCTAAACCTTTTGGGTATTTGTGTACAAAAATCCCTTTGGGATGCTGATAGCATCCATTGCCCTTTTTAGTCATAATACAATTTCCAGTTTATTTTGCTAAGGAAGTGATCTATGCAAGAGGGCAACAATTTTGACTGTGTCCCTCTATTTGTCTCACACTAGACAAAACTGTAAATATATGCAAGACTCAGTAAAATATTTGGATGCTATGTACAAGATTATAACCGTAATAAGCTAACAAAGACACTCTGAAGTTTCATGGAAATTTTCTACTGAGCCCAGCAGACAATTCTGCATTTCTTCCTGCATTTATCTGGATAAGCACACGTGCTGCTTGCTCTGTCAGACGTGATCTGACACAAAACTTGTGAACATGCCAGTGGCAGAATACAGCTGTAAGAACAAAATCACATAATCACACTGGAAGCAAGCACCATTAAAACTCAGTCCATTAATTCTCAGTTTTCTGGGTCACAGATAACTCAACTGGTCTGGAAAGAAACCAGTCCAGGTCCAGTAGGGTTTATGGCCTCAGGTAGAGCACAAGGAACGAAGCTATACAACTGCCAGCCCAGCTCAGCCCTACAGCAAGTCTGCCAAATATTTTTACTTTTTAGACCTTCCAAGCTAACAGACATGACCTTACAGAGACACGAGAGAGTGTTGTCTGAACCAAGCTCAAGACTCCCCAGCTTGGGCAATCCCTCACACAACTGACTGTGTTCTATTGCCAAGTGCAGCGAACCTAGCTCTGGCAGACTGTTTGACAACACAAAATACAAGTTTTTGTATTACAATGCTTGTATTTGTAATACAAGCATTACAAAACTGGACCATTTTTAAGATGTGCTTTCCTGAGAGAGAGAGGTGCTAAGAAAAATAGTAACTCAAAAGGAGCAGGCACTACTGCTCATAACTCTAACTCATTTGGTGTATTTAGCATAACAAATAAACATGGAAAATGAGCAAAGAGCATCTTTTACCTTTCTTGCTGCCATGTTTTTCTTCATTCTGTGCTACAGAAAGACAAGATACTTCCTTCTGATTAGACAAGTTTGTTTCTTGTTCAGGAGTTGAAGTATCATCCTGGCCACTGAGTCTTCTCTTCTTTGTCAATGGCTCTTCTCCCTCAGATTTCATACTGGGGTTGGGTAGGTGAAAGCAACAACTTTGTGTGTAGTTATCAAGATGCCAATTAGAGGTCTGAAATTGCCTCCAAGGTCCAAAAAATGGAGGGAATCTCCAGTTTGCTGAAAAATCAGCTGAAGTAGGGAGTGGAAAGGAGGCCCAGGGAGGATAGTGTCCGGCCCATCTCATACAGCTGGAAAGTGGGCTGTTCAAGGCGAGTATCTGGGAGCCATTCCAGTGGGTGACCCAGTCTCTGCCCAGCCTCTGCACATGGCGGGGCAGCATGGAGTATCTACCAAAAAAGCACAAGTTTCATTACTGGCACACAACTACATCTGCCTGTAGAAAGTTGTGGAGGCAAAGTCATCCTGGTCAGGACTTACACAAGATACTCTTTCTCTACAAGTTAACGCATACAAGATATTCAAACACTTATATACAAGATACTTAAACATTTATCTAAATTATATGTAAAATGGGACTTTACAAAGTGATCTCGCATTCTTTTCCCCCCCTCAGATTTACAAGTGCCATTTAATGACCAAACCCAGCCATCTCAGTAACTATTTACAATTTATTTTCTGCCTTGTTGAATTCAAGTGTCAGATCTTTCAAGCGCTCAGAGGAATGACCTTTACAAAAGGTAAATGCTGCATTTACTTATCATAAGGCTATTTGTAAGGAATGAGAGGACCATTTTCCTGCAAGCAGTCAGAACTTTGTGTGGAAAGCCATTGACTTGGCTCAAATCCCAGTGCCAACACAACAGGGAAATAAAGGTACTAAGTCTCAAGGCATCACTAGCCCTGGCTTAAGACTAAATCTGTATTTTTATTTATTTCCCAAGAGAGCAAACCACAGCTCAACAACTAAAGCCATGAAAAAAGGTGGGATTTTTTTTTTTTTTATTTTCAAAGAAGAAAGAAATCTGTCTCTCAACAAAATCACGGGAAGGAAAGCTGAATGACAATAATATCTCAGCTTCCTCATTGTTTAAATAAGGTGTATTTTGAGCTTACAAGCAAAAGATAACAAAGCTTGGTATGCCTGAAGTTGCACTGAAGTGAGAACCTCTCAGCTTCATTGAGCTGAGCAAATAAGCCAAAATACAGAATCACTGAATCACAGAACATGCTGAGTTGGGAGGGACCCGCAAGGATCACCGAGTCCAACTCCTGGCCCTGCACAGGACAGCCCAGGAGTCTGAGACACACACACCATGTGCCTGAGAACACTGTCCAAGGGCTCCCTGGTGCTGTGACCACTTCCCTCGGGAGCTGTTCCAGCGCCCAGTCACCCTCTGGCTGAAGAACCTTTTTGTAATATCCAGCCTAAACCTCCTCTGACACAACTTCAGGTCCTGCCACTGGGCACCACAGAGCAGAGATCACTGCCTGTCCCTCCTCTTCCCTTCATTAGGAAGGTGTAGAGTGCCCTAAGGTCTCCCTCAGTCTCCTCCAGGCTGAAAACGACCTCGGCCGCTCCTCACAGAGATTCCCCTCAAGGCCCTTCACCATCTTCATCGCCCTCCTTTGGACACCCTCTAACCACTAATACAACTTGCAGCAAAACCCGCTTGTCCTGAAATAACCTTTTTCCGCCACAGCGCACCAGATGTAGTCCGACAGACACAAAAACAAAACACCCCCCGGAAACAAGAGCATTACTACGGAGCAAAAAGAGGCATCACTCCTTTACAAAACCCGCTGAAACGCTTGTTTTACATAAAAGCACTGAGAAGCTGCTCCCTCCTAAACCCCCGCAGCCCCACCCGCGGCAGCAGCACGCCCCACGCCGCGCTCTGTTTACCGCGGCCCTGCTCGGCCTAATGGCGGGCATTTCCCACCAGCGCCCCCAGCCCCCGTTACCTCCCGGCGGGCCCGGGCCCGGCTCCCNCCGGCCACCCCGCCGCCGCCGCCGCCTCATACCCCGCACGGGCCGCGGCCGCGCCGCACCCTCCCGCTCTCTCCTGGGACTTGTAGTCCAAGGGCCGGGCCCGCGGCCATGTTTAGTCCGGGCGGGCGGCGCCGCGGCCCGGCCGCCATCTTGGCCCCGGGCGGGTGACGCCCCCGAACCCGGGCCGCGCCCGCTCCGGAGCGCAGCAGAACCGGCGTGATTGCGGGCTTTTGAAGCGTTTAAATGGAGGTGTTCGTGCAGTAGTTTCTTCGCACAGAGCGTGAAAGGCACTGGAAAAGGCTCCCAGGAAAGCGGTCACAGCACCAAGTCTGGCAGAATTCAAAAGGCATTTGGACAACGCTGTCAGGCACATGGTGTGAGCCTCGAGGATGTGACCCTGAGGGTGGACCCTCGAGGATGTCCTGTGCAGGGCTAGGGGTTGGACTTTGATGATCTTTGTGGATCAGACAGATATTAGCAAGAAACAAATAGATATTAGCAAGTTGTGATATGAGGACTGTTCTTTAACAATACCTGAAAAATATAGGCCACTCAGCATGTTCTGTGATAGATTCCATACATGGTCTTCTCCCTGGGATCACCGTGTGTTCCTGCAGGGTCAAAGGGGCTGAGAAAGAGCTGCCCTGTATTTCAGGGTGCTGTAGTATATTTCAAGAGCAGCAGCACCACCATGCTTAGTGTTTGCAGGAAAAAAAACCAAGCCCCACTCACCCAAGCAAGTATATCAATATAGGTTTTAAAATGCAGCTGAAGGTGCTCTGCTGAGGAGAGCTGGCCTGAAAGACGGGTGGGAGCCTGGCTGCCCTGCAGACCCCGCTGACAGACCCTCCGCTGCTTACCAGCTGCAGAAACAATCCTCTGGCTCTGCCGATGTTGCTTGAGTAAGCACTTAGAATTCCTTCTTGAGGTCTTCTGAGGACAGAGGAAATACTGGCCCTGCTTACTGTAAGGAAACGTAGCACAGTGCATATGAAAAATTACAGTGCTGAATAGTGCAGATGCTGCGCAGGAACTGTAATCAAGTAAAATACAGTTTCTCTGCATTCCTTTTATATCTGTCAGAAAAGTGACTTTAAATAGCATTTGAAGTTTTCCCAGGAGTGGTAGGGAAGACTGGAACTGAAATAATGCAGTGATGAGCACGTGAGTTGGGCAACGTGTCAGATCCACTTTGGGTTTTCCATTTCTTGGACACAAGTTATTGGTGAAAGGTAAAAACACCCATCCATTTTCTGTTAGTTTCTTCACCATATGAGAGTGAGACTACTAGCCCCATAACATGTGTAGTAAAGGATCTCCTAACTGCATTTTCAAGACCATCTTGTTTTGGTGGTTTGTTCTTTTCTGAATTTTTGTATTCTTATCTTTCAGATGAATTTTTAGAACAGAAGACAGTAAGCCATAGCTATAGCAACAACAACTGCTGTTATTTCTAGGAGCAGAATCTACACATAACATGCAGTTATTTTCTGTATTTTGACCTGCACAGGGACACCCAAATTGATCTGTCACTTTAAAGGTTTTTACATAGTAGTAATCTCAGTAGTGATGCTGGAAAAAAAGAAATCACAGAAACTTTGGGTTTTAATGAAAATGAAGATGTGCTGAAAAGCATGGAAGTTGTGTAACAGCAAAATGGAAGAAAAAGACTAATCTATTAATATGATGCAAATTGTTTCTCAACTCAGTGCTGCTACATTTCTTGCCTTGACCTAGAGAAGTCTTAATAAGCCAGTAATACTTAATTTTGGATTTTTTTATTCCCATCTAATTAGTATTTTGTGTTGGCTATACCATGTGAAAAGATATTCTGCAGAATTAGGTATCTCCAAATTCTGATTTGTAAGTAGAAGCCAAATTATTTTGTGAGTAATTTGAGCTTTTGAAACTCCCTAGTGAATGGAGGCTACTGACTCACTGAGGGATGCTTTGATTGATTATGCTGCTCATAAGAACAGCCATGGTGGCTCAGATCAATGGTCCACTGAGCTCAGTTTCCTGCTTTCTAAACGTGGTTAGCAGCAGATGCCTAGAAATGTGCAGGGGCTGGGCAAACTTCAAATGAACATTTTCCCTGCCTCTTGCTGTTTTCAGCTGCATACATTTCCTAAGCCTGATGTGTTTGTCTCTTTTAGTTACTCACTGACTCTCTCCCCCAAGTACTTGAATTTGCAAACTTCTGATAACTTACAGAACTTCCATGAAGTTCTATGTACCAGCACAAAATGTAAAAGACATGTTTTTCCCCTTTCAGAAGATAAGTGAGAATGACAAGTGAGCTGCTAACAACTGATGTCCTCTTTTTTCCCTCTTCCTTAAGAAAATGTTCCTTAAAGGAGAGGCACTTGCTTACTATTAACTTCAGTACGAGAAAATTTCATCTTTCACAAAGGCATGTGATTAAGTATTGTTAAATATTTTCTGTCAAAAACTTGCATGAGAGCAGAGATATTAATAACCTGGTAAGGAAAAGCTGTTTTTTAATATCTGCAATGAAATGAATGAAAGCAGTGATTAAAAAAAATCGAAAAGTTTATATAATCTGAGGCGTGAGATCTGCATTGGTACAGAGCCCATTACAGACAAGCAACCGAAGGTAATCTTACAAAAGGACAGGGTCCTGTGGCACAAAGTTAAGCTCCTTAGAACTGAAGCGATGCCCCTCAAACCCTGGAGGGTTTCCTAACACCAGTGTTCCGCAGACGTGTGCACACAGGAGAGCCCATCCGCAGGGGGAAATCCAGGTGCAGCTTAAAGAACCTGGAGGAGACACAACACACTAAACATGGTGACTCGATAGCCATCAAACTTGCCTTTCTGGTAGCATTCCTCTTTAAAATCCGTGAGTCATTTCTGCGTTACAGGCCTATGGATTTAGGGCAGCATAGCTTAAAATAGACCACAGCAGACGCTGGGAGCGGCGTACCAGGGGCTCATTACGGATTTGTAGAAGCCACGGGCGCCTGTGAGCGAGCGTGGGGCACGGCGGTCGGTCCCGCAAGGTGTAAATCCCCCAGGGCCGTGCCCCCGCAGAACACCTGGAACGGGGCTGCGGCTCCGCCGGGCTGTGCCTGCCGCGTCTGGGCCGTGACACCTCGGCCTCACCCCTGCGGCGCGGACCTCGGGGACAGACGGCGAGCCGGGGACCCGCGGCGGCCGGGCGGGGCGGCCGGGCGGGGCTCCCCGGGC
>VZTT01015705.1:5582-25634 GCA_013400855.1 Buphagus erythrorhynchus | reverse complement strand
TTTGCAATTAACTCTCATTTCCTTGCTGTTGCAGGGCATGCGAGAGTAGCTTAAAAACAATCGGCTCCTTCTCTTTCACGCCGTTCTTCCGCCCCGGGTCTGGTGGATAGGTTGCAGCGGGGTTGCCCAGCGTTCCCCGCAGCCCCGCAGCGCGGCGGCTCGGGAGGAGGCGGCAGGGAGCGGAGCGCGGGGCTGGCTCCGCACGCCCACGCCGGCAGCTCGGGCGGAGCTGCGGGAGGCCGAGCGTGCCCGGGAGGGTCCGGCCCGGGCGGGCACAGCGCTCTGGGTCAGCCGGGCCTAGCGCCACAGGCAGGAGAGCTGCTGCAGATGTTGGGAGAGCTGCTGTGCTGCTGGCTTTGATGAAAGCTCCGGCTGTTCTCCTAGGGAAATCCCTTGCTTTCTTTTCCACTTTCCTATTAAACCAGAAAAGGGAGGCGAGTAAGTAAATACATGGAGGTAGTTTCAAGAGGAGTGGCAGTTTAGCTCACAGGTGTGGTGGGATGTATTGAGAGCATCTGAAAGTGTCACAGAGAGACAGAGTTTCTTTAGATGACCCGTGACCTCGTAGTTGATGCAGCTGTAGACATCCTGCCTGTGAGAGCAAGGTATGCTTATAAGCACCCTCCTCTTAGTTCAAAGAATACAGCATTCTGTATATGTATAGAGATTGTAATGTCAGGTTGTTAGCCTGTGATCAGTTTGTATGTCTTGTAAAATTAAAAATTAAAAAAAAAAAAAAAAAATTGTCACGTATCTATCTATCTCTCCAAGTTGACCTAACACAAATATGGGACAAATATGTTTAAACCATTCTTTTTAGTCCAATACAACTTAGTATTTACGATGAGGAAAAAAAGAGTTGCTTTTTCCTATGATGCTGCAATTTAAAAAGCCTTTCCTGAAATAGATGCAGAGAGGAAGACAGTGCCATCACATATTTCTGCAGTTGCTCTTGATGGCCCAAGTGTGTGCGTGTACTAAAAAGTTGTGTCAGTGAAATAAGGACTAATAGGAATGAGCCAAGACTTCTGCTGCTTGTTTTGCTCTGGTGCATTGTTCTTATTGGCTAAAGCCAGTTAAATTTCTCTGTGATGTGTTGGTTTCTGTAGAATTGTTCAAAATCAAGTCGTGGCTAACTAGTTGGGGATGTCATTCTCTCTCCTTGTCCTTTAAACTGTGGGTGCTCCCATGCCTTTCCAAGTGAGGCAGTGCAGAATCAGATGGTGTGTTTGATTTAGCACAGAGCAAGGAGCTGATCAGTCTGTGAGCTGTCCAAATTCAGCTGACCTAACCAGACAGCATTAGTTCTTTACAGTGTTTTGATAGCTAAAATCCTCAAAGTGAAAAATTATTTCATTTTTTTGCATCAAAGGATGCTTTGGACTCACAAGTGCAGAAATGGAAAGAACTTCTTTTTCAGTAGGGCTCTGTCTGGTGATCTGTTGTGTAGTAGCTGAAGTGAGGATTTGAGAAATGGAATAAAATGATTTAAAAAGGATTCAGTGTGCATATCAGGTAGCCTTTCTGTTTCTTTCCTCCTGTTCCTGTGGTGATCTGGCTCCATGGTTGATATCACAGCACTCCAGCTGTATTTGCTGAGCTGATGCTCAGCAGCTTTGGGGGACCGCCAGGAAAAAAGTGAGGTGGACCTTCCCGTTGTGTTGAATATCATTCTGCTGAGATCTAGGGTAGTGAGTACGTGTCAGTGGAGATTTGTGGTTCCTTAGTGCGGTGTGTGAGTGAATCCTTTGTGAAATGAAGTTAAAGGAACTTTCTGTTTCAATGTAAAGTAGATAAATAATCATGGATAAGAAAGCACTTGTTTAGTGTGTCCTAAACATCTGGCATAATTACCCATGCAGTCTCTTCTAAGTGCTGAGGGGTCCTATCATTATTGCAGCTTTTTTCTTAGAAGTTTTCTTTGTATAGCAGAGAATATATATTTTATTTACTCATAAACTGTAACATAATTGTAAATGCAGACGAGATTAAATGAATATTGGGTTTTTAATACCCATTTCCAAATGCTAAGAAACAGATATTAGCAAGCTGTGATATGAGGAGTGTTCTTTAATGATACCTGAAAATATAGGCCACTAATAAAAGCTTAGAGAATTTGGAAGATTACACTTATTCATGATAACTAAAATTCTAATGAGTTATGTTGGATATCTGCGGGTCAGATGAAGAATGGGATAATCTGAAATACTTTTCTCAGTGTTGATGATCCTTGTAGGATCTCTGTTTTCAGAGTCTAGTGCAGTAATTATACATTGCTTAGCTCATTGGTGGGTATTCTAATGATATTTTTGAAAATAGGTTAAAGTTGCTTGTGTTACACATTTGCAGAAGGAACTTGCTGCATTGATCCTTGTGGAAGGATTAAAAAAAGTACATGGAAAATTTAGGAAATCTCTAGGTTGACTATAGGTTGGATGAAAAGGGCAGACCTTTTCTGAGATTGTTCTTCATATCCTTTTCTGAAAGTCAAAGTAGGACAACCATAAATTATTACATACTGACTTAAAGTTGGCATGGCTGGGAGATATAGAAGGTGGTGTAACATAAGAACAAGTGTGAAACAGGGCCTCTGGGTTTTAGTCCAGATTCTTACTAACTGGCTGGGTAATTACTCATCTCTCTGGGTCTCCTTCTGCCCATCTGGTAACTTACCTAGCTGCCAAAACTGTTGCAAGGCTTTAACTAAAGGTGAACTGCAAAGCAAAGCAGTTGGTGTCTGCCCTTTGGTGTTCTCTGTGATGTGTAGCCATGCCTGTGATATTTTCCTCCCCCAGCTGTACAGACTCCTTGCATCAAGTACGCCAGCTATTAGAAAAGGAGGTTAGAATTATTTCACCAATTGTACTTATGAACTGCCTGGTAGTGAATGAAAGAGCAACAGCCACCAAGGTTAACGTTTGGTAAAGTTGCCAAATGTTAGATTACTCAAGAGTGAGGAAAAGTTGAGAAAGGTTTTATCTTTTATCTTATCAATGTAGACTACGCTGGATGAAGAGGACTGGTGTGCCAGGTGAGAGAAAGAACACAGTGAAGGAAAATGTTTCAGGTCTTTTGGGAGATTTCTAGAGAAGGAAACGCTTCTCTTTTCCATCTTGTCTCCTCCAAAATGTGTGAGAGATGAGTGGCTGGGCGGTAGTAAACGGACGGTACAAAATCTGGGAGGCTTTGGCAAGGATTCTTGCAAAATGGAAGGGAGGAAGAGAGCTAAGTTTGTGGGAAATAAGAGGTATGCTGTTGTCACTTAGCAAGAGGATTTGGTGGCTTCCATGTCAGAGCAACAGCTGCGTGGTGCTTGTGGTACAGCGGGACGGTGTGGGAGTCTCTGGGGTGCAAGTACTGTGGGCTCCCTGCGCTTCCTTACACGCATCACCTCTTCAGGGCATCAATTATTCCGGGGTGTGTCGCTGAGGACAGTCCCAGTTGGATTAAGAATACCCTATTTTGCTTTAGCTAACAATAGACTAATTATTTTGTTAAACAGCTTTGGCTCCTACGATGAAGGATATACTGACTTGCACAAGATAATTGCAGTTATGAATTAAAGATGTGTCTGTTTGGTTTGTGTGTTTGTGGGGATATGCTCTTACTGCTGCTTAGAAGACCAGTACAAAACTTGGATTACAAAGGCTTTTGTGATCAATATTTATTTAAAGAAAAAAAAATACCTTGACGAAATACAGGCTTCTTTATGGTGTGCAGCCAAGCCTGATTTTCACTGCAATTTTCCCCTGGACAAAGTCATTTATAATTAATTAGGCCAAGAGATTTTAAGGAGAAGCAAATACGCAAGGATAGTCAGACATGTCTGTGCTCTGGTGATTGTAAGTAAAGTGGAAATACTATCTTGCTAAATACAAATCCTCACATTCTCAGTGAGGTTGTGTACAGCTTATATTAAGCCAAGTAGCCTTAGTGAGCTCCTCTTATTGGGAGTAATATGGCCCTAATATGAATTAATAGGAAGAGACTGGAAAGATGGTTGCAGATGTGCTCTACGTAGCTTTGTTTTGAGAGATGCCTTTTGTGCCATTCTGCCTAGAATGTACGTCTGTCTTTATGTGTGATCACAACTGACTGCTGCTGAAATCCCTCACTGTGTTGTCTTTGGGTATTAGACCTCTCTAAAACTAAATGGAAACTTTCTGAGTGCACTGTTTGCTTTTTCCCCAGATTTTTCTCTTCAGCAAGAAATCATTGCATGTTACTCTTTAACTTCCAAACTGAAAATCCAAGGACTTACGTGGTTTCATTTTTGTTTTGCTTTTCAGATTGTTTCAAGAAAAAATCCAGAGGATGTCCAGGAGGTAACAGTTTAAACTTGTGCAAATGTCTTTATGTATCATACTATGTCTTTTGAATAATTTTGATATAATTTAGCAGTTTCTGTGTATTTTGCAATTGAGCTAACAATTTTTGTATGTTTCCATTTGTCTTTAGCTTTCATAGTTAAGAATAGTAGCTAGTGTAACATGATGCATTTCATCCCTCAGTGATGAATGGTGACTTGAAACAAAGTCTTAGGGAGTAAAGTGTCTTTTGATGACAAAACTGCTTTGATAACTTTACAAGTTCTTTTCTCAGGGCTGGAATTGGCAAATTGATGGTTACTTAACTCCTACTGGTGAAATTAGAGATCAGTCCACAATTCAAGTCTTAGGTCTCAGCTGTAGGTACTCTTTTCCTCTTTAACCAATACTTCACTGAAAAGCCTACACCATTACTGTCTGTTAGTGAAGAGGGAGAATGGAGGAGTCTAGGAGTCACTGAGAGAGATTAGACTGCAAGTCATATGTATTATGCCTATCTCTCTGAGGCTCCTTTAGTATTTTCCAGTGATATACTTCGACAAAACTTTAAAATTGCTTATTCTTTACCTCTTCTGAAGAGTCTATGAATAAGGGTCTGCTCTATTCTTGTGCCTCTTAAATACCTGAAAAGTCTATCATAGGAGTCTTTTATTGAGAGAGAAAAATACACCATGTGTGCATGCATTGTGGATTTTTTTTTCTTTTTAATTAAGAAACCTTTTTTCCTCCCGTCTTGATTTTTTTTTTGTCTGGACTGGTGACTTGGCGTGGTTACTCTTATACTGTGTACCTGCAAAATCTTCCCTCAGAAACACAACCTTATGGCTTTTCAGACATTGTGTAATGCACGCATGTGTTCAGTTTCTGGCACAGTCTCTTACTACAGTTGAGGAGAACCTGCATAGTAGATGAAAGAAGAGCTCATAACTGAATTCATTGCATCTCTGTGTGGTCAAACATGAGTTACTGATTAGTGGCTTGGTAGAGGTGAGAATTGGCTAATACATGCAGCACCCCTTTACTGCACCCTTCTTTGAAATCTTGAGAATCAGGCAAGCATGAGCATTTGTGCTTTTTGCATTTTAAAAAAAATCTCTAGGAGATTAAAATAACCTATCAGAGATGATCATGGATCTAGTTTAGAACTGCATTACTGTAGTTTGTAGCTTGATGTTCACCTTTTCCAGGGAGAATCCTGAATTGAACCTATCCATGAGCACATTCTGCCTTTACCTTAATCTTCATTTGTGAGGAAAAGCACTTTATAAGAGCTGTTGATGAGTCCATTCCTCAGAAAAATATATTGTAAGTGTCTTTTAGCTAGAGTATTGCATGAATATATGTTAAGTAGTTTTGACACAGTAGCAGAACCATATATAGTTGTTGCTTTGATTTGTGGCTGTAGGTTACCCATGCAGAGTTTCACATGCTCTAGACAATAAGAGGGCATAAATATGAGATGAACTTCTTGATAGTTGCCCTTTTCCACCCTGCATTGTACCATATTAATTATTCTGCATGTGATAGCATGTTGGGTGCGGGGTGATTCTGTTATAAGCATTATCTGACAATAGCTGGTGATTACAAGAAATATTCTAGATGGTAGTTGCCATAAGGGGGAATTGTAGTCAGAAACCCCCATATGTTGAGAGCTTTTCTGTTACTTGGCCTCTTACGTAAAAAAAAGAACTGTGGGCAGCCTTTGGAAGAAAAAGAATATGCCCCTAACCTGCTCCCACTGAAAATAAATTTACTTCAGTTTTCCAGAATGCTCAGTGAGGAATTCAATGGGAAATTTTGTGCACACGGCCACCCCTTTGCTTTAGGATATCTCATGCAAGGACCACTTAGCTGTTCCTGCCTCCTCCTCCAGGTGTCTCTTAACGCCACTGCTGTGATGTTAATACATTCTTTACATATGTACAGCTGCTCATAAGGGTGTGTGCTGTGACCTCAACTCCACCTGCCAGTTTTCTGTCACATCTTTTGGCTGTCCTTTGGGATACAAGCTTTTACTGCAGCACCTCTCCCACTGCAGCCAGTTACAACTCAATGTAATCCCAGCTGTTACTGTTGGGGCAGGAAGGAGGAGAGCCTTGTAAGGGCTTCCTTCTCAAAGAATTAAAGAGATCAATCTGAAGTTTTGTGTGTGGGTGTTAGTAGATACAGAAGGGCCAGTGGACATGTCTTTAATGTCCTTGCTTCTGGGGACTGATGGTGGCAATGTGGTGTGTAAGACAATTGCATCTAGGGCCATCCTGTAGTTTTTTTTTTTCCTTTTCACTTAGGAGAAAGGCTTATTCATTGTGGAACAGATGAGTTGCATGAGTTAATAGAGATCTACTGGCTCTCGCCATGGCAAGCACCTTATTGCATTACAAGGCTAACATATGTTTTATGATATACTTGCTGAGCTTCATTGGGCCTCAAAGTACAGTGTGTCCTTCCTCCAAATCTGATTTCTAATGAGGATGTGAGAATGGGAACTTTGCTAACTTTGCTGGGCCACATGCATGCAAAAGCATGTTTTCCATGAGCTTCTGAAAGGTTTCTTGACTGCTTTTGCTATGCAAGTTACTTAGAGATATTTATTTTTTTCCTCTTGACTATTGAGTGATCACTTGTAGCAATGAAAAATGATGCTTTTTTAGTGGAATGAAATCTCATGCTCTTATTTTCTGGCAGCTTTTCATGTTGTCTCCAAGTACTGACAATACAGTAACTTAATGTTTAAAGAATTCACCATCTTAAGCAATTTTGTGTTCTGTATGCACACTGCTCAAGAAGTGCTAATCATCCACTCTCTGGCTATTGGATTAGATCAAAGTATAGCATTGAAAAATTGTTATTTCTGATAGCAAAATGACTAGTTTGCCTTCTTGAGATTCCTCACTTGTGTATTACACTTCACTGAGTACCAGCTGTAATTAAGTCATGAAAATGTGTGCCAATAAGGGAGTCTGAATTAGGACTGCTGGTTCCAGTATAGCTAAATTCATAAGGTGGGTAGAGTGTTGCCACACTAAAGCATTGCATATCCACTGTTAAAAATCACCTTATATCTGCATTGTTCTGTAGGTAGGATTTACATCTGCTGAAACTTAGAAGGCCCCTGATTGCAGTATTTAAAAAAAAAACACAAAAGTGCTCTAAATCTAAACCTTTTGCTTAGCTCTAAATCTGATTTGCATGAAAAAAAATCCAACTTTTTCAATTATGATTGCTCATGCGAAGGCAACGTGGTAAACCATTCAGAAATATGTGGAATATTTAAAGTTGTGGTTAGTTGTATTAAGTTAATTGAGACATTTGACTGGTGCAGCTGTGGAATCAACTGCTGAATGCATGCATTCTCTCCTTGTTTTTTTTCCTCTTCTGTTCCACTTTAATCACTTTACATTAATGTTGAGGTTTATTGTGATGGCTTAGTGAGTCTGACCAAAAATGAGGTCAGGATATAAAAAAATCTTTGTTAATATCTTTTCATCCTGATAACAAATCCAGTAGCAGTCAAGTGTAAATTTTATCGTTTACTTCTTTCATCAGTTTGATTTTCCTACTGGGTTCTCCTCCTTTCTTGAATGGAAAGAATGGGATGGAAGAAGGGTAAGGTAGATACTTGACTGGGAGATGACTACTTTCTGGAAAGGATAGATCAGGAATAGCTGGTATATGAACCAATGGTATCTTTGTATTGCTAAGATGGAGTTTTTGTCTAGATTACAAAAGGAATATACTATTTTTTTTTTTGTGTTATTACAAAAAACCATTTAAGATAGGGGCTTGCATTTACATCTGATCAACACTTTGCACACGCAACTTAGGAGCTGTTTTGTAGTCCCGGGTGCTTAATGTACCATCCCTAAAAATCCCTTGCTTGTATGGATTTCTGTTCCCTGGTTTTTTTTTTTGCTGTTGTCTCTTCCCCACACCTGCAGCTGCACCAGGCACAGTGTGCTGTTAAATGTTGGATAGTGCAACACTCCTGTTCAGCATTTTTTCCTCTCCTACTGGCTCCCTGTGTAGGTCTGGATCTCAGAGTGACTGAAGCAGTGCTGCCTTTGCTCTCCTTTCAGCTTTTACTCAGTTTTTTTCTATGCACTGTAGTGTTGTTAGCCAAAATGCAGGTTGGGGACAGATAATGACCTTTTTTTTAATGCTTCTTACAGTTGGCAGTTCAGACTGTATATATTTGTTAAATAAATTTGCTGAAGTTAGTGGTCTGATGTGATTAAACCAGTGTATTTGTGGTGTGATGTAATATGAACAATGAACCTCACTAATACTCCTCTCTGGTTTCTCTGCTTCAGATAGTCGTTTGGAAGAGATACAGTGACTTTAAGAAACTGCACAAAGATCTTTGGCAAATTCATAAAAACCTATGCAGACACACAGAGCTCTTTCCACCTTTTGCCAAAGCAATAGTGTTTGGTAAGCATAATTTCCTCCTGACTTGCTGAAATTCTTTGATAACTCAGTATCTATAAATACATCTTATTTTGTTGCTGGA
Source organism: Buphagus erythrorhynchus (assembly GCA_013400855.1). Lineage (NCBI taxonomy): Eukaryota > Metazoa > Chordata > Aves > Passeriformes > Sturnidae > Buphagus > Buphagus erythrorhynchus. Next base: position 16,796 of record VZTT01015705.1, on the reverse strand, counting down.
TGGAAAATTTTCCTTGTGCTTTTACTAGTCAACTTGTAAGTGTGCTGGTATCATAACTTGATACATTTCTTTATTTTTATAATGTATGAAAGTTATTTATGTCCTTGCCTCCATGTTAGACGTAGTAGCTGAGGTACTTACTGATGTATATGTTCTGTATCTTTACAACATACATTCCCTATTTTCAGGAGCATAAAGTCTACATTAGCTTTGTGAACAGCACTTGAACAGCAAACAAAATATTTTATATATGACCTGTCTGATTTTTAGTGATGAGCTGTATTAAAGTATTAAGTGGTTGTTACAGAAAAAAAAAATTATTATGGGAATTTGATTGCAATTGTCAGTTTTATCTAGCTAGGCTTTTGAGATCAATTTTACATACTTCACCAAAACAATCTGCATGAGGAGAAACAGGTGACAAAAAGGAATTAGCTCTTATAAGTCTTAACTTCATCCTGATGTGTATGTCCTTATGAGTGAGCTATAGGTGGACTTCCAGTGAAGTGGTGTGACTGTATAGAATTCACCTATCCTACATTTTTAAGCAGTATTGTGTTTATAAAATCACATTTTTTTAGTGTGTGTTCTTTGTGTTCAGCACAAACTGGTGCTGTGTTTTTGGTGTACATATACATCACACAATATCCACTGCATTTTTAAGCATTTTTCAACAATTTTTTTAGTGTGTTCAGCATGTTTGGCATCTTTTTTGCATGCACCTACTGCATGCTCTGTGAGTGTTTCTGAGGCATTTCTAAAGTGTTGCTGACTGTTGCTTTTGGTGCATTTACCACCTGCACCTTTTTCCCATGAATTTTAAAGTTGTTTTTTCAAAATGTCCAACAAGTGTTTGACATTTGTTTACTTGCATCTATCATGTACATTTAGTTTGGTTTGGGATGAACATTGTGGTTTCTAAAGTGCTTTTGGGGTTACTAAGGCATTTCCATGGCTCTTACTAGTTGCTTTGGTATATTTTGTTTTTTTAAGCACCCAGTCTGTGGTGGTTGTGGTGTGTTGGTCTTGTTTTGGGATTTTTTTGCATAGCTGTGAGCATCTAACATGTTGGGTGTTCTTTGGTAAACATCTACCATGTACTCACTTCTTTGGTAAGGTTTTTGGTGTGAATTTTTTGCTCTTTTGGCAAAGTGTTCCTAATGCATTGCTGCAGCATTTTTATGTGGGTTTATTTTACTGGATCCAGCATGTTTTAGGTGCAACTTTTTCTTATTCATGCATATACTGCAGGTTGTTAAGCAGTTTTTTAGCATTTTCTAATGAGTCCAGCATGTTTGACCTTTTTTTGGCATATACCTACTGTGTGCTTTGCAAGTGTTTCTGAGGCATTTCTAACTCTGTGGAATGGTTTTGGTGGTGCTTTTTAGTTTGTTGGGTTTTGAGAGCTGTTTTTTGATAGATTTTTAGTGTCCAACATGAGTTTGGATTTTCTTTGTGTGCATCTACCAGAGAGAATTATTGGGAATTTTAACATGTTTTAAATATCCAGTATGTTTGGTGTTTATTGGGATGAATCTACCACATAGTGTTTTTGGTGTGGTTTTTGTCAGGCTTTTTGGCTTTTAAGGCATTTTTGTTGGACTTGTTGGTTTGTCAGATGTTTTTGGAGTTACTGAGGCATTTCCATGGAGTTTACAAGTTGTTTTGGGGTTATTTTTTTCATAAGCATCCAGCCTGTGTTGATTTTGTACAAACCTTACATGATGTTTAGTGCCCAGCATGTTTGGTGTTTTTTGGCATGTGCTCTCTTTTTTGGCAAGGTTTCCAGGGTGGATTTGGCCTGTTTTTAGGTGTGGTTTTGGTTTCTAGAGCATGGCTATGATGTTATTTCTGTCCAGGCTTTCTTTAGTGTTTTTTTTTTTTTTTGGATTAATACACAGGCTGATTTTTTTAGTGGGGTATTTTATGTGGTATNTTTCTAGAGCATGGCTATGATGTTATTTCTGTCCAGGCTTTCTTTAGTGTTTTTTTTTTTTTTTTTGCATAAATACACAGTCTGATTTTTTCAGTGTGTTATTTTATGAGTTATCCAGTGGGATTTTTTTTGTGTATCCAGTATATTTGCTGGGCCTTTTTAGCATGAATTTACCATGTGCAGTTTACCATTGGACATTTTAATGGATTTTAGTCTTTGAACATGTTTGGCATTTTTTTGGCATGCATCTGCCANATATGCTCTTGTTTCTGGTCTGGGATTTCTGTGTGTATTTTGGTGTGGATTTTGGTTCTTAGACTATTGTCTTAGTATATTTGGCCTTACTGTAGTGGTATTTTGAGTGTCCAGTATGTTTGGCATCTTTTTTTTTTTGGCTAAGCTTTTTGCACTTTTAAAAAAGTGTCTTTTGTTTCTTAGGCATTGCTGCAGTGTTGCTTTCCACTGCCATGTGCTTCAAATATGTTTTGGTGGTTTTTTTTGTAGCACACTTCAGCATGGGTTTGCCTTTTTCTTTTTGCATCCTGCGACCACATCTTTTTTTTGTTTTCCCCCATATTTTTAGCATTTTTAGTGTTGAGCTTGTTTGGCCTTTTTTTGCCACATCTCTAGTGCTTTATGTGTATTTGCAGTTTCCATATGTCGTGTCTGGTTTTTGTGTTTATTGCCATACATATTTTTGCATGGTTTGCATATGTTGTGCATGTTTTAGCACCCAGACAGTATTTGCTGTTTTTTGGTGCACATCTAATGCTGATTTTTGCAGGTTTTCTTTGTGTGGCATTTTTTAGCAGTGTTGGGAAGTCATCTAGAGGCTATTTTCCCAAATTTTCTGTGTGTCTCAGATTGGTATGTTCTAGCATCCATCAAGTTTCACATTTGTTGGCCTGCATCTGTGAAGCTGAATCCTGATGCAGATTTTGTGGTTCTCTGCGCAGAGCTGGGTGGAATTCCTGATTTAAACTGTATTTCACATCAGCCAAATTGTACCTAAGTTTTATGTAATTTTATTTTTATTGATTTACAAAGTTGGAAGTGGGATAAGTTTTGGTGCTATGTCAGAGCATAGGCAATAATGGTTAAATAAAGCATTAGTATTAATTTCATTCTGAGATTATTTTAAATCTGATTTACAGAGTAGAGTTCTCACTGGACAAATTATTTACAAAGCTAGTATTTGCAAAGCATAATTTAATTTTAGGCAGAAGATATTATAGCTATTCATAGGGGAGAAAAGAGAGGGATAAAAGAAAATCAGGGTGGAACAGTGTATAGATGTCTAATATCTTAATTAAAAATTGCTATAAATGCAAATTAACTGTTTTTGCACTAGCTCTGGAAGCAAGGGAAGAATTGAGTGAAATCCCTTCTGAAAAACATTCTTCTTCTATTGTATTTAGTGAACAAAAGTGACTGAAATGTACATTGTGAGAGAAGGAAATCCACAGAAACATTCAATGGAGTTATTTATTAAAAAGCTTTTTGAAATTAAAACTAGGTGAAAACAAACCCCACTACATTTAAATGAAACTGAGACACAGAAGAATACAGAAAAGTGGAGGTAATATAAAAACAAATTTTAAATGATTGATACGTAGCTGAAAGGAACAGCCCTATCTGACTGTCCAATTTAAGAATTATTTTTGTATTTATAACATAAAAATTTACTGTGTATCCTTCCATCCCAATTCTACACATAGTAACTACTGTATGATTTATTTTAATTTATAATAAAAATCCGAAGGTTTTTTTTCCTAGAGGAAAAATTCAATCTTCGTAGATAACAAGGTTTTGATAAACTCATTTTCAGTCTCATTCTGTTAGTGATGATCTGTAAGGCCCGTCTCTCTCAAGGTCTTTTGTTTCCATGCTGCTTTGATGGACCATTTCTGCTGTGTTGGTTCCCTGTGGTGATGTTACAATTGTTGCAGCTTTTAGACTAGTTTCTAATTAAAGTTGAGAGTAGAATTGCTGGCAACTGGTGGTTTTTGTTATTTTTTTTTTTTTGATACCTGTGCTTTAAATAATGTATGTACTTATTGTCTGCAGAGTGTGCAGTTTGCAAAATGATCATTGATGGTTCTGACAGTTGAACTTAGTTGTAGTAGAAATGTTAAACCTAAGGAGCATCTCCAGTTCAGCATTCAAAGTTTCAGGATATGGTGTGGAGAACTGAGATATATTCAAAAACAAATGTGTCATGCTGTGCTTCCATGTTTCACGCAACCAAAGACCTGCCACAAAGTGTGTGTATTTTTAGGCTGTTGTAGTAGAGCTGCTTGTATCAAAGCAGAAAACTTGCTATGGGTGGGAAAAAGAAATAATCTGATTTCTGATTAAGTACATTTTCTCTGTACTTCACTTGAAACGTTTTCCACTTGTTTTATAGGAAAAACTTCAGTGAAATTGATAATGAAAATCTAAAACGCCCTAACATATCCACCTGCTAAAATTATGATACCTATATCTGGGACATGATTACTGTCCTATCCTAATATGCATCAACATAATTTTCTTCAGTACTTTCAAGCTACTTGTTTTTTGTTGTTGTTTTTGGACACTTATAAGTATTTCCGTATGCTGACCATACATGGCATTTTACCAAAATATGGGCAAATAGCAACTGCAGAAATGTACTCTAGTATAAAAAATACTACACCCCCCCAACCCACCAAAAAACAAACAAACCTCCCTAGATATTGATAACTTGCTGGCAGTGAGTCAGAAAGATGATTTACATTCTAAAGGTCACATAAGGATGCCCTTTGTATTTGAAGACACTGAATGAAGTAAAGTATTTATTAATTTGACGTTGTGTACAGTTAGGAAGTGTTATGAGAAACTAACTGAAACATGAACACACACTTTGCTGGGTGTTTAGTTGTTCAGGTCTGCTCCACAAAATTGATTGTTGATTCTTTTTACAGGAATTTATGTAAATAGGAAATTTTGAATAGATCATTGCTGGAGGAGTAACAATGGTGTTATATGCTAAAGTTGTAGTTGACACTTATTAAAAATATCATAAAGATGTGATCCCTATAATGAAGTTTGTGTGTGTCTGCGAATTGTAAAGACTAGCAGAAATAATGTTGATTTACATGCAAAATGACATCCTGATAGAAATGTTTGAAAAGTCAGCTGGCTGTGTAAGCATCTTTGAGCATTTCCTTGTGAAGAGTAATAATGAAAGTGTTGAGCAATACAACGTTGGTTGAAAGTATGAAAAAAGGAGAAGGAGGAAGGAGTTAGGAAGGGTTGCCTGGGAATTAAACTGCCAGCAAGATGCCAGGGGGTCTGTGAACTGAACCAGTACTGGATAATGTTCTTCCTTCCCCTCAAGCCCTCTAGTTCTAGAAGCAGTTTTCCTGATAGTGTATCATGATGCTAATGGGCTGGAAAGTGTGACAGTGACTAATGTTTCAACAGCTCTGTTCAAACATGTATTTTTATTGTTTTTAGCTCAGCTTCCTAAGAAACTAAGGCTTGTGTAATTGTACAGTTAGAAAGTCGAACCCTTTACTGATCTGGCTAATATCAGCTAAATTTGAGAGTGAAGGTGGTTGCAAATGTAATTATACTTCTGCAAAGTCTGTGAAATGGCACCTGAGTAAGAAGAGAGCATGTGTCTTGGTGCTGCTGAGGGCCAGGCAGGCTCAGCTCATACCTGAGGTTTGCAGCTGCCTGGCAGTGAATGCACACCAGTCAGCCTGGCAGGGCTGGTCCTGATCTGTCCTATCTGGTACCCAATGAGAAGATGTGGATAAGGAAAATTAGTTTTTATTGAGTTCAATGAAGTGAAACAGGAAGAGGTTCTTGAGAAACGAGGAAAAATATCTTACAGAATTTCTTTCTTGCAAAAGTTTTCTCTTTCTGGTATTGTTAGGTGTTTACTTCTTCACAATTGATTTTCTACTGTGTTGTAACAGCATTCATGTGAATTTGTAGATTCATTTAGCTGGCCCATGCTGCTGTGCTTTGCTGAGGGAAGTTGTTTTCTTTCCATGATGTCCAATTTTGCATGGAATGAACCAAGAGCCCTAATGCACCCCCAGTGTTGCTCTGAAGACTTAGGAAGTTTGGTGAGCAGTTTAATAGGGCCTGATTTCAATGTTACCTCTCATCGTGGTAGCATCGCTTTTGCCTTCTTTCTGCTTGCTTGTTTCTCACTCTTTTGTACAGCTGCTCCTGTTTGTACAGCTGAAACGGCAGGGTGAGCAAGGCACGGAACCAATCCAGCTGAAAATTAGCCCAATAATGTCTTTTCTTTTCTTTCATGGGAAAAATAAGCCCCGAAAGCTTTGTTTGTGATCTTGTGAGTATATGTGTGTCTTTTTAGTTTTATTTTCTTTTTTCTGATACCGCATGGGCAGGAGCTATTTACTTGAAGAATTTCTGGAAAGAATCCTGCTTTGATACTTTCTTCTGGGATTATTTTTTTGCTTGCTCTAAGTATAAATGAATTTTGCTTTTGTATTCAATGTTTCTTTTGTCCTCTTCAAAGGTTAATGCCACAGAGCTGTCACAGGTGGTTCTTATTTTTCTGGTCATGCTGTTATAGCAGTACTGTTTCTTGAACTTGTCTTCCCAGTCCTTTTTTCCCTTCTGTATAGCTGTTGCAATATATGTTCTATTCTCCTCCAATTATTACTGTTAACCTCTGCCCTTTTTCTTTTGTAAACTTGTAACTATTTCAACAACAAAGTGATGTTGATATAAAAAGCTAAAATAAGTTGCGTGCAATTGTGAAGGATGTGAATTTAAGGTAGCAATCCAAGGCTTTTCTCCTGAGAAGCAAATCTCTTCAGGTGAACTGTGGGATTGTTTTTTAAGTATGTTTTTTCTAATTGGAATGTTTTGGGTGCTGGGTAGAGAAAAAGGAATGTTCATACATTTTAATAAATGAGCTGCTTCCCAGCTCTGTTTACCTCTTGAATCCAGAAGGAGATGAGACCTTGTCTGCATGGAGCTACTTCAGAGGAAAGCTTCAGTAGTAGGGCTTCACCATCTCCCCTACACTTTGTCTCCTCCATAAATGGCACCTTGGAATTGAAGATCTGTTTGGGGGCTTTTAGCAATACTTTGTTTACTACCCGCTCATATTGTGCGTTGTTCTTGAGAATACGTGAAGATTGCTCAGCTCCTTACAGGATTTGGGCCATAATCAAGGCTGACACTGACTGGCATATTGTCAAATTGTGCATGTATCATTTATTGTCAGATAGCACTGGACACCCGTTAGTGTCTCTTGGCTAATCAAGAGTGTTGCCTCCCATATTCTTACGATGAGAGGGCGAAGGATCCTTGTCATTGCTGCCAGCTTTCATCATCCGAGTGGATTGCAGAAGACGGGACTCTAGGGACAATTGAGAATAGGAAGTTTGAAGATTTGCTGTGTTCTCCTGGAGCGTTGGAGTGACTTTTATAGACTCAGGGCATTGTCTCCAGAAGGTTGCTTTTGTCTTGTTCGTTTTCTTTTGTTGTAGTGATCATTGCAAAATAAATGTGTAGTTATTTCTAAAACTGTCAATCTATGTGTCTGTTCCAGGGCGATTTGATGAAACTGTGATTGAAGAAAGAAGGCAATGTGCTGAAGATCTCTTGCAGTTTTCTGCCAACATCCCTGCTCTCTATAACAGCAAACAGCTGGAAGAGTTTTTTAAGGTTGGTTAGTATTTGCACAAGTATTTGCTTCTTACCGACATGACTGAAATGTAGTGCTGATTCTGCTTTACTTTATAAACTGTGGTCTGACGTGCTTTGTGGAGGAGTTTTCCGCTCACTCTGGAAATGTGGCTTTAAAAAAAACCCCATGCCACACCTCTACAAGGTGGAAAGTTTTACAGGAACTTCAGGTGAAGGGATTTGAATTTTTTTTTTTTATTGAATGATAGCAAAACTTGTGGTGATGAATTCCAGTGGGAAGTAATAAAAACATTATCACTGTTCCTGTATTTTCAGTAGGTATTTATAGTTTCAAACCAAGGGAGTGAAGACTGTTTACACTGTTTCCTTATGGTTTTTTTGTGGACTCAGGTCCACAGCAACAAATTTGGCATGTAACTAGTCCAATGTGCTGCTTGTACAGTCTTGTGAGAACCAGTCTCCATACCAAGTTTTAGGATAGTACATTGATATGGACTTCCTCTTTATTACAGCTGAAGCAGTTTCTTTTCAGTAGTTCCTTCAAACCTCTTTATTTTCAGTAGCTTAGTCTGACGTTCTGCAAACTCATGAGCATAAATTTATGTGTACCCATGATAGTAACTGTCTGGATCTAAGGAAATGTTCATGTGGCTGAGATGGGACTTAAGCATATTAATGTGTTTAGTATATTTAAATGAGATATATAAATATATGCGAGAGCAACATTTTATCAAAGCTTAAAATTCTTCACTTGTTTTCATGATGAAGTTATTGCAGTGTTCTTTAAAATACTTAAAATAATTTTCTTTAAGATTTGATGTCAATAAATGAGTGAGAGACCAAGTTAGACTATTTTACTTTTTGATTTATTTGCTTTTACATTTTTTCAGTTCTTTGGAAATACTTCTGTGGTTTTGGGTACTTTTTCAGACCTCTCTTTCCTTTCTTTGCTTAATAAAAGTATTAGTTTTAGTCTCTCAATGAACGTTTTCTGGCTTTTCAGGGAAATGAATAAAACTAGAAAACCAATATTTTTTTAGGACAAACTGTCTTCAGGGGGAGTTATGCAAATGCAATAATTTAGGCTCATTTGTTAGCTGATGTGGTGTCATGCTTTCCTGTAAGAGAGCCTTAGGTTTGGTCTGTCACCAGCTCAGCCTGTGTGCTTTTAGCTCTGCCCATGGGTGGTTTTGTTCCTTTTCAGATTTTTGTGCAAATAGCCATGCAGAGAGCGACTTGGACAATGAATTCTTAGAAACCTCTGAAGGGAGTGTTCTCTGCATCTATGTGTTATAAACTCCAAAAGAATGAGCTGGCTTGTGTGAAAATGTGCTGGGCTGGTTCAAGACAGATTAGCAATGCCCATTTGTAACACTGAAAAAAACATTGTAGCCTTGAAAATGGCGCCATATAATACATAATACTTTCTGTTAAGGTGGTGTGGAAAGTGTGCATCTGAGATGTGAAGCAGAAAAAAACCACCAAAAACGCTTAGGTGGTTTCTAATGCTATTGTAATTTTTCTTTGCTTTGGTTCCTTTCAGGCTTGGAGAGGAATGTCCTCCTTGTATCTTTAAGTCTCAGCTAAGACTGAACTCAAGATTGTGGGTCGTGGGTGGGACATTAGTCTGATGGACAAACAGTCCTGTGCTTGGGAACACCATTGAAGGGCACAGGCTATATGTGACACAGGAGATCAGGAGCATTTTTATTCTCCCCGTGTTAGATTTGGGTGTGCAGGTCTGTATAGTTCAAAATTCTGAAGCTGCAGGGGGCTAAATATTTAGATATCTAGTCAGTCTGTGGCAACCAAACATGGCTTAACTGAAAGTCCTTGTTTAGTTTTGCAGGCTTACATGGTTTAATTCAGTTAATTAACTCTAAAGTAGTGGAGCGCTCACTGGTTAGAAAATATAATTTTGGCTATCACTTCTATACAATGAGAATTTCCATAGAGCACAGCAGCTGAGTAATTCCTTTCCCTCTTTCTTTTCAGGGTGGAGAGGTGCATGATGGCTCTGAATTGATTGGTCCTGCTGAGCCTCTGTCTGACTCTCTGACTGACAACCTGTCTGACTGCAGCTCTGAAGGTGTGCTTTCTCTTCCCATGTAACCTCATAGCATGATCTGTTTTAAAGCAGCTCGTAAATGACAAGTGACAGATTTCTTCATGGAGCATTGGCCTCCAGTTTCTGTTTGCTTGTTATGGCAAAAATTCTGAGCTGGGACTGGCAAGAGAGAAATTTGGCTCAGCAGAGCTGTCTGCACTTCTGAAAGTTTTATTCTAGAAGTGTACATGCTGACTTGGATGCCACGTGTAGAGTAATTTTAGTGGCACTTCACTTTCACTAAATAATAGTATGGCTGGAAGGAAGGGTCAGTCAGCCCAAATAATACTGTACTAGAGCTTCTTACCTGCCTCTAGGCTGAGTCAGCTTAAGCATTTCTGTGTACCATGCAATCTTTTAGATATTTATGTATTTGAGTTATGCTTGGTCCTTGTGATTTCTAGGAAATTCTTCTCCAATTCTCCAACAAGTGTTCCTTTGGAACTGCTGAGCACTCATGTATAAATCCACATTATTATATAAACACCTATTAAGCTTATTTAGGAAGGGTTCTGATCTTTCTGGCATAGAATTTGCTTTGATAGAGCAATCCTTGCATAACAAAAAATGGATTTTGTCTTCTAACAATGGTTGGTTAATATTTTTTCTTGAGGTTGTATTGACTTGGCACTGGGATCTATGTCAGTAACTTTGTGCTTATGTACAATATATTCTACATAGGAAGTGAGCTTTGCATTTTATTTTGTGGTAACTTCTATGATGTTAATGAATTAATGTCCCCACAATATTTTGTTCTCTGAAGGGAAAAGTATAGAAGTTGTTGTTGTTTACATACATACATACATACATACATATAACATATATGTTTATATATGGTTGTTTAGTTGAAGAGGGCAGTAGGTNCAGTTATGATAAATAGCACTAACTAGTTTTAAAGGGTTTTAATGATTTCTGTGAAATTTAACATTTCAGATTCTGACAATGCACTCACTTTACACTGTGCCCTATAAAATGAAGAGTGCTTCTAAAAGTGCTTAATGTGAATGTTTCTATTCATTATTCACCAGGGCCTCATTTTTAGCAGAAGAAAACCACTTCCTTTATGTCAGATAAAATACTGAAAAGAAAAAAAATGCTGTAAAGTAGAAAAATTCTTTGATACCCTTCTGAATCGGCTGGAGGGCTGTTACGGGATACTTGGAACAACTATGAGAGCACGAGTTCGAGANGCTGGAGGGCTTTTACGGGATACTTGGAACAACTATGAGCGCAGGAGTTGGAGACGCTGAATGTGAATTTTGTGGAGTTATATTTTTCTAAAACCTATGTGTCTTCCAGCTCTCATCTTCTTATGTCTGAAAGCATGTTTTGGTGGGAGGGAGGCTATGGACACAATGAAACATCTGTCTTTAAAACCTCTAGATGGCAGTGGCAATACTCGGCCTTGAGTCCTCTCCCTGACTCTCCTCACAGCCTCCTGCCTGCGTGTGATTTTTCCCAGTCTGATTATGGCAGTTAACTGTGGCTGGTTCACTGTGTTACTTTC
>VZTT01015701.1:16064-36894 GCA_013400855.1 Buphagus erythrorhynchus | reverse complement strand
GTCTTTCAAACCAAGACATTTCTCTACATCAATTTTGCACATACCTTAAATTTACACAGAACAGAGAGTTCCCACAAGGCAAGACTCACTCTGTTGTTCCAGAGCAGTTCAGCCCAAAACAAAGCCATACTTCAGTGAGAGCATGGTAGACAGAGAAGGAAAGGGAGTTGCTGTAGCTATAAAATGGCTCAAGCCTTCACAACATGTTAAAGGTCCAAAGGTATATAATCAAAGTACATTGTTCCAGCAACAATGTTTGGATTTTCTGTACTGTTTAAGTCTATCACGGAGAGTTCAGCACGGCAAATGCGACCAGCAACACAACACCAACCTACAGCACCACAGACTTGCTGCTTTCCTCTCCGCAGCCCTTAATGTACCTTAGCCTTGCCTCCACACCAGTGCCACCATTTCTGTAGTGACACCTCCCTCTCACTTCCAATGTGCATTTTAATAACCCAGAGATCCCACCTATATTTTACTATTATCACCTAAATTTTACAGGTATTCTGTACAGCCTGAATTTACTCCAACAGTGCCTTGGATGTCAACAAAAATAAACTGCAATTATGGGGTTCCTTTCTTTGTTTCTAGACTTAACATTTGACTTTTAAGAGCAATCCAGGGTGGGCAGACTCTCCATAATAAGGGTAAGCAACCTTTCTGCTGGAGCTCTGCAGGGCAGGAAGGACAGATGCCTGGGGCAGGAAAACAAAGGCTTCAAGGAAGCACTGCTTCAATCAGGAGCACTGCTGTCAATCTTCACTAGTCCTGCAACTCTCTAAGCTTGCCTCGTGATGCTCACAAATGTATTTTCATCTCTCCACACTCTCTCGTAATACTTTTATCCCAGATGAGACCATTTCTACATCATGTTCTTATTATCAGGATCATAAAATGAAGACCTTCCACATGGAGCCAAGAAGGTAAGTATAATAGCACCATTTCTCTTCACTTTCTTCATCTGAAAAGTAGACCTGTGTTTAAGAAATCAGATAGGAAACAGCTGACCTCAACCGCTGTGTTTCTAGCTGTTCGAACTTACCCAATTTTATTATTAACATGACAGTCTCTTTTGAAAACTTTAAAAAATGAGATTCAACCACTTGCCTGCATACCATGGGGTCAGGCAGTTAAGCTGTAGAAATTCACCCATCACCATGAATTTTTAATAATACATGTAGTAAGCAATTAATCTATTTAGTTTTTTTTTTTTTCCCCAAAGAAAAACATCATGAAAAGCAATAGCCAGATGACAAATTTGGACATATCAAAATTCTTAAAAAAACATAAATGCATTTTGCACATTATGCATTTCTCAAAAATGATGCAAAATGCAAATGGTACTGAAATTTCTGAAATGAAATACTTCAGCCCAGAAGCTGCCTGCCACTTCACTGATAGCTATTTCTTTGTCATAATCAGGCAAATTGTTTTGACAGTTTTACTTCTTTGTTGACTATAAATATATGAATATTTCATGGATGATTGGACTGGAACAACTATCAACAATATCCATCAGCCTGGAGCACAAAGATTTAGCCATGGTCCAACAGCTAACTGCAAACTTGTATGAGTCAAAGTGCTGAAAACCTGTATTTACCTTACACTGTAATTCACTTGGATTTTATAAAGTAACTGTAAACCACCTGACTAAATTAACAATTTACTTCATGACCTGCATTCAAACAAAAAGGAAACAGCTCAAATGTAGAAAAGAGGAAGGAAGAGCTTACTGAAAATTGAACAAGAGCAAAAATTCTTACAGGGCTGCACATTTCCTAGGTCTCCATGGAGTGCTGTTTCTTTATACCAAACCATTAGCTTTAGTTCATGTTGCTGTTCAGTTCCTGTCAAGGAAAAAGTCACGCTTCTGTCTCAGTACAGCTGATGCCTGAGGAGCAGCTGCTGTGGTAGGTCCTGCACTTTCAGCCTGTGACAGACAGCAGCTGATTGACACCTGCCAAAGAAGGATAAGGAGTGCCCTAAGACAGCCCTCTGCAGCTCCTCACTCCACATTCTCTGGAAGAAGCCTCTGCTTCAACAGCCTGACTCCAGGTGGTAATCACAGTTGGCATCTGAAATATGAGACAAAATGAGCACCTGGCATTTTGGTCCTTTCCAGTGCTTTATTTGCAACTGCTGGGTGTTGAGGCACAGGCAGCAAAGAGCACCTCTGCACAGAACATAACAGCTGCCAGTATCTGCAGCTCAGCAACAGACCAGTGAGCCTGCCAAAAGATGTTTTAGAAAAAATTGCTTTGCAGAACAGGGAAAGGTTGGAGGCAGGAAATATATTCTTATCTTTTAAAGCCCTTCCAGCTAATTTGATTTTAAGTCTCTTCTTCACAGCAAAACTGACTGTCTCTGAATCTCAGACAACTGCTGCAGGCAGGGAAGAACAATTAATTTCTTTATCAACTTTGAAAGACCAACATAGTTTAAATAAATTAAGTTACTTAAAGGTAACATAGAAAACTTATGGTAGAGGAAAGAATAAACCCAGTCTGTCTGAGCAGCACCTCTGCATCACGTGTGCCTCTCTGTCCTAACACTTAGCAGAAAAAAAACCCTACCAAGACAAACACTGCATTTTAAACTATCCATGTACAACTTTTTAATTTTAGATCTTTTATGTCTAAATCTATTTCTTTTGCAAGTGCATATTTTTGTTGACTCAATATTTTTTATCAAGGGCCCTTGGTTTTTTTTCAGTGTTGTCAAAATATCTGCTCCCTGTATTTTGAGAGCATAGCAGATCGGGTGTGAAGAAACAAGAACCATATGAAAACCAAGAACTGCTCACCCTCCGAATGGCCTTCATGGTCCAACAACAGTCCAGCTAGCTCAAGAACCTCCCAAAATCCCTTAGGGGTACGAAGGAGGAATGAGAACAAGGAAATAATATTTTCACCCCTTTTCACCACCCATTTTACAGGTTTCCACTCTGAAAGAGCAAAATACAAATACCTTTAAAGTGGCTTTCACAAAACGCAGCAGCTTGACATCCCTGGCACACTCTGATTCTGCTTTGTCTCACAACTATCACTGCAGAGATCACATGTATTAAAGATGTTCAGCAACTTGCATTTATAAGACCTAATTTCATAGGCTTCAGCTATTTTGCCAAACATAGAAAACAGCTGCAAAAAACAGAAACAACAAATGAAGCAGAGAGGGGCTGCACACTCTGCAGCCAGCTCTCCTCCACATTCTGGCCTGCTTCAGGTAGACTCCTGTCGTTCCTGCATGCTCCAGGGACCATAAACAGCAGAAAATGCAACTGGCACATCCTCATAGAAGAACACCAAGGAAGAGCAGCAAAAGTCTAAGAAAGAGTCCCTGGCAAAGGAGTAGAAGCTGTTATTACCTGCAGCTTGCTGTCTCCTGCAGCCACCACCTTTGCATTACGATTGCCTGGCAGTATTTTCAGAATCCCAGGGAAATGCTATAGACCCAACTTCCTCAGGTGACCCCAAAAGCTTTTTAAGTATATTCAGCAGCAGCCAGACTGCTGAGGCTTTTGTTCATCCCAGCAAGACACCAGGATGCCTGCACTGTGTGGGAGAAGGAAGGATCAGCACTACAAGTAAGGTCACTGCTTTGCTCACTGGTGCACAAGTTACAAATCAGAGAACTTGAAAATGTTACCTATTTTACCTTTAAGTAACTGAGATTATTTAAACTATGTTGGTTTTTCAAAGCACATAAAGAAGTAATTGTTTTTCCTTGCCTGCAGCAGTTGTCTGAGGATCATAGGCAGAGATGCTCAGTTATACTGTGAGGAAGAGACTTACAATCAAATTAACTGGAAGGGCTTTAAAAGATAATCACTCATGAACAAAGTGATGAATTAGTGAAATCATGTTAGACTAGTCTGTACAAAGGGGATTGAGCTCATTTGACATATTTGTTTGCTTTCATTCACAATAAGTTCATTAAATAAAGTTTAGTTTATAGAGTATGTTGTTCTGTATACTTGAGAGATTGAAAAGGA
Source organism: Buphagus erythrorhynchus (assembly GCA_013400855.1). NCBI lineage: Eukaryota > Metazoa > Chordata > Aves > Passeriformes > Sturnidae > Buphagus > Buphagus erythrorhynchus. The sequence continues at coordinate 32,897 of VZTT01015701.1, read as the reverse complement.
TTGTGACACTCCTTCCCCCAGTCTGGTGTTCAAGGATGAGAAGAGAGTGAAGAGTTTGTCAGGTTTCAGTATTAGCATTTGTCTGCAGGACCTAAGACAGCACAGTTAACTCTAGATGAACACTAGATTCAAATAACGCTGACAGCTCATGTGACTAACATCATGGGATGATGCCAGGCTCAACAGGTACCTCTCATTACCCTAAAAAGACAAGATAGTCATTGCTACATATTTACTAGATACCCATCTAGGAAGTCATACATAGGATACCCGAAGTTTCCATTTCAGACATAGCCCCAGCTATATGCAGAGTTCTTTTTGTGTGTGTGTGTGTGTGTGTCTGCTTATACCTCTTATGCTTGTTAGATTTATGAATCCCAGCAGTCACTGCTTAGGCAAGTTACACATATATAATTCTTACATTTTTCCTCATAAATTAATCTCTACAGTTTCTACCCATTTACTGCTTCAGAGTTCTCTTCAATGACCACTGTCTTTGTAACACGAACACAAATATATTTCAACTACTGTTGTATCAGCGCTCTTCTTCTCTTGTCCCCTGAAACAACTCCTCCTACACATGCAACACAACTACACTGACATTTCCTACCACCCTAGCATATTCACAGGGATTCCTTATTTAAAACCTTTATTTGGGAGTGCCAAAATTCAGTGGGTTTCCTCACAGGGAGATGGGGAAGAGCACAACAAAGGTACTACATTCCTCTTTTTCTTTTGACCAGCAATTTTTTGTCTAGCACTGAGATTATGCCAAGTGAAATGGAATATCAAGTGATTTCAAGTTTAATTTATTACAACAAAAATTACAAAATAAGCCCTATGTTAATCTCAATAAAGCCTCTCACATTTCAGGTGCCTTTCAGATTCTCTCTCAACATCTATGCCATTTGATTTCACTGGGACACAAAATTAATCTCTTTTATCAAATGGCTCTGTTTTCAGCGTGGAAAAAAACCAGCCTGGAAAGAAACCAAAACCATCAGCCACTTCAGAAATTCATCTTGTGTTTTGCCTATGCAAAACATAAAGTACACATAAGCACAGTCTCTCTACTCAGCAGCAGCAGCTGCAGGGTGATGTCGGCAGCTGTGTTAAGACACAGCAGGTGTTGCTCTACTGCTGCTGCTCTTCCCCTTCCATGTAATGCAGATTCTGGACCTCTGCAGGCACATTAAGGATTGCAGTCCAGACGGAGAAGCCACAGTGACCATAAGGGGGGCTGGGAAGCAGGCTGGCAAACTCATGACCATACCTGCAAAAGTCATGTATGATACAGAGAGAGGCCTTGAGTAATCAGCACAAATCCAAAATTTAGTCCTATACCAGCCACTGTGAAGAAAATTAACGCTACCCCACATGAAACCAGCTGCACTACACCAACTCCACAGATCAAGCAGAAACTTGTTTTCTGGTGATTCTCAATAAATACTCAGTATGTTCTAGTTTCTTTCTTAAAGGAACTGGATATTAACTGTCCTTGCTCAAGAAGCAGGACCCTTTGCAGCCACTTCCCTGGAAACCTATCATCTATGCATGGTTTATTACTTCATACTGATGGCTGAAGAAAAATGAGACTCCAAGAGCTGTCTGCTTCTGGTAAATATTTAACTACCAGAACCATGCCAGCAGACTTCTCAGCTTGATTCTCCTTAACTTTACTTCAGAATCATGCTTTCCTCATCCCTTAAGGCCTGAAGCTGAGAGTGTATCATATTTAGCAACATAAGAACGTTTCTCCTCTAGGATGTGAATGGATTCTATTAATATACTATGATAGCATTTACTCTGAAATGAACTTCAGCCACTCTTATCTCTTTAGATAAAGAATCATCTGAATGTTTGCTCTACACTTGTTGTTTTATGAGCTTCAGCTTCTCAGACTAGAAAAACTTTTCCCAACTATTAACAGAGGGAGAGAACAATGCGTAGCCTCTGAAATTGTTTGAAGGAGACAGAGGGGTGGCATTTCACAGTTACAGATCAAGTGTTATCCAACTGGGCATAGACCAGGGTGAGGAAGGGCAGATGTGGAAAAAGTCATCAGGCAATTCCAGGCCCCAGCAGCTAGAGGAAAGGCCAGTATCAAGTGCAGAGTAGCCCCAACCTTTGCACCATTCTGAGGATACAAGACAAGTCCTGGCCACTCTCTGTTCCAGCTGTCTGTTCCAGTGCCCACAGCTACTCCACACAGTAAGAACTGCAGGAACAAGGCACCTACTTCTCTAATGAGAATGAGACAGTGGCTGTCATTCCAGCTATCACTTCTCCCTCTTCTCTTCCTCTTTTTTACCTCTTCAGCCTGTTAAAATTACACTTAGCATATCCAGCATATTCAGATGTCCTTAGGAAAAAGAGTCAGTTTAATCCTCTAAAGCTCTGGTCCTCAGGTCAGCATTCAAAAATGAAAGGAGATCACTGGAGCAGCTTGCAGAAAAGAACAGGCACTAAAAAACCCTAAAGCTGGAGTCACAGGGTCCTAATATGTAAATCTATTTGCTAAGAAAATCAACTTCATTCATAAGGATTAGAATGCTACAAAGGCATCAGATCCAAAGGGCCAATATGAAGTACACTTCTGCACACATCTGTGGGTCTAAGCAACATTGCAATTTCTTTTTATGCCTTTTATGTGCCGCTGCAAAGACAGGACAAAGCAGCTTTCTTTCATACCTCTGATTTTCATAAAAAACCTCCAGTTAGACTGTTTTCAGCAGAGTAAAGTTGATAGTTTTGTTTTTTTTACTGAGGATTTCAAACATAATTTATTTCTGTAATTCCAGCTCAATTGTCACCAGCAGCATTGTAAGAGTAATGCTAGGACTGCCCGCCCAAATATACCTTCAGATCCATGGCAAGCAGGAGGTCTCATTATTACACCAGCTGTTTTACTTCTGTATTCCACTAAAAATACAGGACTCACACAGCAGATATTTTATGAGCATGAGTTAAATTTGATTTATCATTAGTAACAAAAAAATAGATGATTATGTTGCATTTGGCAGTGGGCAAGGAAAAATAGCTTCCAGTTTGACCTCTGTCCTTTCTACAAGATAGACATCAGCATCCCATGGTGCTGGTGCAAAAGGAAGTGCTATGGCTAGTGCTGAAGGCCATGCTGGCAGGCTGGCATAGGGCCAGCATCCCAGTGCATCCAGAGTCCTCATCAGCTCCCAGCTCCTGACTTGCACAGAGCTCTGCACTGAACGGAAACTGAGAGCCACTGCTGCACGTAGAGAAAAGATGTCACCAATTAATTGGCTGGCAGCATCTTTCTTCTTTGAGAAACAGCACCTCTGGCTTCCCATAAGTACCCATCAGAACTCTTAACCTCTGTCTTAGAAAAGAAGAAGACTATTTGACTTGCCAAAAGAAAACCTGACATGCTATTTTTGACAAGCTGCTCACCTTGATTCACAGCATCACTGAATAGATGTGGTTAGTATCCTGCTGGCTCAACACCGCATTTAGCTCCTGCCTCTGTGATTAAGAACTTAAAGATGCAGTTATGTATTTTTAAAATGTTTTCACATTAGCTCTGCTAAGGCATTGTAAGCATTAAAAATGCACTTACGGATATAGCTATCATCAGGAAACACGTCTACAAAGACAAAGGGTATATTTCTATGTAAGTGCTTAGCTATTACTGCTGGTTCAGAAGTACCTCATTTAAAAAAAAATTCACTCAACTTTTCTTCCCCATTAATTAAAGTCATCAGCTGCAATACAGAAAATGATCAATGAATAGGCATGAAATACCTTTCCCAGAGAAGCTGTGGATGCTCCATCCCTGGAAGTGTTCAAGGCCAGGTTGGATAAGGCTCTGAGCAACCTGGTCTAGTGGAAAGTGTCCCTGCCCATGTCAGGGGAGTTGGAACTAGATGATCCTTGAGGTCCTTTCCATCCCAAACCATTCTATGATTCTATGATGATAATATGCTATTCTAAGTATTTTAAGCTTAGAATTTAGTTATACCAGCAAAGCCTCTTAGTATAGCAATACCTCATGTGCAAAACAGGTAAATAATTACATTGATTTTTTTTCCTTCAAACTAAGATTAATACTAGTTCCTTGGCTTTTACCAAATCTAGGACTTTGGCTGTTACACATTTCAAAAGGTATAAATTTCACATTTTTTATTTATCATGCTAGTACAATTTATTGACTTCTGTTATGTAGGAGAGGCTGAACACTAAAATTGAAAGTATTTTTAATTTTTGAATGAGACCATTTGACAGAAAATACCTGAAAAAATATCAAAGCTATAATCAAACTTCCTTTGTTGTAAAATCTATTTGTTGCTGAAACCCATTCCTTTCTGAAACAACACCATTCACACTCAGTCAAGTCAATCTTTAACTTAGGTCACTACTGCTGACCAAGTTAAAAAAATCAAATTAAAGAAGTCCAATCCCAGAGAGTAAAATATATCCATAAGTAATTCACTGACACACACTCCAAATCCTTGTGCTATTTATGTCAGACCGTCTGTCACTGCTTGTCTACAGGATAAGAATCTCAGTTTTTATAAAATAATGCATTATCCTCTTGATTGTGAAAGAGCTTGAAAAAAAAACCCACTATTCAAATCCATCTCAAAGGCTCAAATCTCATGGAAAGCAAGTACAAAGAACCATAGTATTTTGTTTAGCAGATAGGTGCCTAATGTTTCTGAGAAGTTATGACATTAAAGAAAAATACACACACACAAAATATTCAAGGAGCTGCTTGCCATCAAGCGACTGAAGCGGACACAGACAGCATTCATTGGTAGAAATACAGAGAGGAAAAAGGTTTCTGTACCCTATAACCTGCTTCGGTTAAGAAATGTTTTTTTGTTTCTGTTACCTTGCAAATTTGACACTTGGACAAAAAGCTGCACTCTGAGGCAAGAGTCTCAAACAAGCTCTGGCTCACTGCTCTCTTCCCCAGCCGGTGGGAAGATGCACACTACATACCCCCCACACAATACAGAAGGGTTTCAGGTCCAAGTGCACCATCACACTGAGCGGCTGTACACTGCTTCCAGGTTCCCAGGTAGCCTCTCCATATGGACAGCTTTTTCTGGATATAGCAGCCCACTCAAAACGAGACACAGTGAAAAGCATAATCATGCCCACAGAGCCCAATCTGCATATCCGAGACCATCTGCAATATGAAAGCAGATACCCAGGACTATTCAATTTCACCATCCTTCTTAGCAAAATGGAGAAAATGGGATTGGGCAGGCTCTCTGACTGTCTTGTTACTTTGCTGTCAGGAAGAAAGACAGTGGGAGATGACCTGAGTTTCCCACAGTCATACAGTAAAAGGATTCTTGTAAATCTTTCTCACATTATAAAACATCTTGAGAAGAATGCAGTCTGCAGAAGCTACAGCAACATAGTGAGCCTTTATTATGAGCCTTTTCCCAGAGTGCAAAATAGCGTCTGGATGGTTTATTAAAATTCTACAGAATTAGAAAAAAATACCTGATCAACAAAAAGTAAGGAATAGAGACTCATAACCATCTTTGCAACATGTCACCCTAGAAGAAAGTACAAGGGAAAATATGATCACAGTCTCTTTGATACTGTAGGATTTCACTGGGATGTGGTTTCTCAGTTTTCCAGTTCCATGGATTTATATGTTTATATGGATAAATAAACATCATAAAAAAACTCTTTCCTCACGTGAGACCGATGAGTCTCTGTAGGTTGTTTATGTTTATTTTCTTTCACTCTCTGAATGAGTGAAACGAGTTTAAATCCTATTGCCATGTTTACCTGTTGCAGCTGCAGGCTCTGAGGCAACATGCAAACACTACTGAAATTTAAACAAAGGTATTAAGTAACACTATCAAGCAGTAACTTAAACAAGAAGGGATAGTCTGAATAGTTAGTTCTGCACTGATTGGGGGTTATAAATACCACAGAGTGCATGTTACAGAAGGCAGAGCATGCTACAACCAGCAGCAAAAATGTAGGTGAACTGCCCAGTAAATATTGGTAGTCTGGACTAAACACAAGAGTCCATTAATTCTGTACTTTCACCACTGCCTTGGAATAAGTGTTGTTCCACATTTTTCTCTCTCTGAATATGTGCTGTTGGTCTTCAAACATATTTCCCTGAAGTCAGACACACTGGATTTTTCTCCTTCCATCAGTGGAGGGTAGACAGGGAGAGAGCATGAAAGCAGGCAACAAAACAGAAGTTCCGTCAGCTGCAGCTTCCCCCTGAAGTGGATCCCTTGTGAACATGAAAAACCGCATCATGACCCCAACACAGGCTGAGAAAGTAGCATTGCAGGGGTGTGACCCTCACCCCTCAGCAAGTCTTTTGAACTGCTCTGGAATGAAAAAGCAGTGAGGTGCCTGGAGCAGGAACTAGAGGCACACTGAGGGCCAACTGCATTGGGCTGGGCCATTTCTGTGGTCAGCAACACTAAGTGTGATAAACCAGCTTAGTGGTTTTTTTAATTTTAAATTATACACATTCTAACTTCTATGGCAGCAAGGGAGGCCTATGACACCAGCAGTCAACTGATTTAAACTGAATGCGTGACCTGCCATCCCAGTTTTGAGTGTGGCTGCAGATAAAATAAAAAAGCAGCAGATAAGGTGGATCCTCTGTCAGCTCCAGGCCTAGGAATAGCTGCTGGCTGACTGTTTTTTATAATGGCCACTCCCAGAACTTTGCATTGCTTGTGCATACGGAGTACTTCAAATTTGTGCCACAGAAATACATTATTATTCTCTTGCACACTTGCAGATAAGACTGACTTGTGCCACAGCAGCATGCATTGACCTATGAATCAGCACACTGCTCCTGGTTCCTTCTAGTGGGTCTTGCTGGTCTGACTGCTGCCACAAGTTGCTGTTTAATTTTCTTATAGTTCAAGTCCTTGAGCTGCAGAATTACTCACCCAAAATCTAGACTCAGAGGCACTGCAAAGGTCAAAAACAGTATCTGCAGGTTTGAATTCTACATGTTATATGACATTCAAAGTTTTTAGCAGCATATGAATACTCTGCATGGGCATTTTTTTAAACCTGTTAATGGCTTTTGATAGCTTCTATGTTACTATGTGCCTTTATGCAGTTACTTCTTTTATTAGTCATGAGTATTCCTACCTTCCACAAAATCTTTTTTATCGTATGTCAAGAAAAGTACTAACTACTGACACTTAATGCCAGGTGAGACAAGACAAGCTGTAATTGTTAGCAGTAGAGTGCCCAGTTACAAGGTCTTACTTCCCAACAACCCAAAGCTGTCTTTGTACTAGAATGCCAGCGAGTTCACAGTTTTCATCTGCTGGCTCAGTGGAATCCCCAAAAATAGTTGTATCCCTGCTCATGAGAAAAGTTAACATGGCAATCCCATAAACAGAGGTAACCAGGAACTCACAAGGAAACATACTACAGATTGTGCAGCATTATGAAATGCTGAAGAATGGCACCACTGTGAGGGTTTGCACAGATTAAAGTTGTATCAGGGTCTGATCTGTAGCAAAATATATTCACTTTACACTCCCACTGCTATGAAGAACAGCTTGAGGTGAGTACTCCAAGGAGTATGCATGGTTTAATAGGTGTAACTCAGTTTTAGAGCCCAGGTTGACATCTCTTAAAATTACATAAGCTCAGCTGTATTTCCAGTGTGCTTAAAGCCATAGGGCACTGCAAGACCAAGCCTGAAACATCAGCCTTCAAACTGCAATCTTCTAAGTATGCCTGATTTTATTTTACCAGAAAGGCTACAAACACTGAGCATACATCTTTGGCTTCTGAATGAAGCACACAGATGTAAATATTAATTATATTTTCATATCCTTTAGCCTATCAAACTCTATGGCATCAGATAAATAATGTTATTGAAAATCACTATAGTAAAGAATACTGAAGAATGGTTTCAACACCAGATTAAAATGGAAAAAAATGGCAGACAATTCAGTTTCAGTCCCTGCACATTAAATTTGGACTAGCCCCAGCTCTGCAAAAAATAGTAGTGTTACCCACCTCACAAAAAAAACCTTTGACTGAAATCCACTGCAGCTACCTGAGAAAGTATACCAGTCAGAAATTATTGCAAAAGATACTGCTGTGGTACCAATGCCTGGGAACACATTCAGGAATCTTGTCTCAAGATTTTTATTATAATTTTCTTCGTTTAAATGAGTTTCAACTCATCCTACAGCAGGTCATTTCCCAAGTCAACCAAGGGCAAAACCTGCAGGAACCTCTCAATTTTCACAACCAAGGGCAAAACCCCGAGGAACCTCCCCACTGCCTCTTTGTGGGCCACCTTTAGCAAGGCTTAGGACTTGCAAAATTACAGTAAACCCATTATGGCTTTAAAAATCTTTTCAAAACCAGCAGGAAAACTGCCAAAAAGGTGTGCCACAAACATACGTAACCTGATGCCTTAATAGTTCAAAGACCCATTTTGAAAGCAGTTTCTGGAAAAGCACTAGTAGGAAGCCAGGATATTGCCAGCAGCAGGTAAGATTAAAAGAGAATGCCTAAACTAAAAGCAAAGTCCCATCTAACAGAGATGCCATGATTCAACCCTACACTGTATTTGATTACTGAGCACAAAAGCTTCTCACAAAACAGCTCCAAGAACTTGATTCAGTTTTCCTGTTTCAACACAGCTGTGGCCATCGAGCAGACAAATGAAAATGGGAAGGCAGGAAAGACATACCCTCTGGCTGCAGAAAAAAAGTGACTGTTCAAGATCACTATTTGCTGTGCCTGCATTCCCTCCCTTCCCAAATTTAAGAGACTTCCTGCCTTTAGTTAAAAATATTAGCACGTGTATTGCTCTGGAAAAGTATTTACAGAGCTGGGGGAAGTCCTGATCTCAGTGTAAACTTTAAAAACTGCTTCTGTCTTTTAAGAAACTGGCAGCTTCCTGGTAGTTTTATCTGGAATTCTAAAATTCTGAAAAGGTGGAGTGAGAGGGAGGAGAGGGGCCAGCAAATTGAAATTTATCCACTGAGAAGCAAAGATTGCTTGCCATTTCACAAATATCCCTTCTACCTAAAACACATCAGCTAGGCAGATCAGATGCACAGCTCTTACAATACAGCTACGAAAAGCAACGGTCTTTAAGTTCCAGCTGTTTTATCTATGTTAAAAGTGTCAAGTATTTACCTGAGCCACTGATCAAGATCCTTACTTCCAAAACTTAGCTGACTCTGTATCACCAGCCTTGGGTCCTGCATTCCAGGTCAGCAAGACCACTAACTTCAACTTCTCATGCAGCATTTCTTACAGATACATAGCTTCTATTTGGCTTATATTTTTGTATTGCAAATAATTCTTTAAGCTTATTTCCTTAAGGGAAAGGGAAAGAGGGAAGGGCAGAGACAGTATCTGTAGAAAACGAAGCTGAGCTACTTTGTGGTCATGTACTGAGTTTGCCACCTTCTTAAAACACTTTAAGACAGTTTAGCCTATCTTTATTGCAATTAAGCTGTGAGAACCACATACCTCAGGCTAGCCAAAACCTGTGCCCCACTCCCAGATGAATCATAACCTCAGTTCCCAGCCTCCACCTAGCACAGCCTGGAGACTATCCCACTGCTACACCCATCCTCCCTCCATCCCTGTCAGTGCATCCTTCACAGGGGCTGCAGCTACAAACCCACGCTTGTGCCAGGTTTGCCCCCTGGATCAGGAACCCTGTCGTGACCCTGTCTCCCCTGAGGGACTCCAGCCTAGAGGGGCTGGCTGAGGAGCAGCTGAGGCCACAAAGATCCCTGGAAGCATGAATGCTGCTGTGCCTGAGGGGCCTGGCACCTTTATGCTTCTATTTAGAGCAAACACATAAAGGTGTTTTACAAAATAAAATAACTCTCATCTTGAGTAGAAGACTGGAACAGGTTGCCCCCAGAGACTGTGGCGTCTCCCTCACTGGAGATATTCAAGAACCAACTGGATGCAATTCTGTGCCATGTGCTCAAGGATGTCCCTTCTTGAGCAAGGAGGTTGGACGATATGACTCCCTGTGGTACCTTCCAATCTTTTAACATTCTGTGATTCTGTGATCTTTTCCTCACCACAGAACTCTGGCCAAAGTGATATGCCCATGATATATGGAGTTTGATTTGCCAGGAAGAAAAGCAGTGTAATTTTTCCTCCACTCTGGCAAACATACAATACATTTAAGGATGCTTCAGTGATCTCTAAATCAATTTGTAGTCTCTTTACTTTAGTTTGATGTAACAATAGGGAGATGCTGGGAAGCTGAAGACACTGCCTACTTTGCAGATAAACAAAATATTTCTTAAAATGAGACAGTTTATTGCTCTCCATCTAACAATGTGAGGACTGAAGTAATTTTGATCAAAAATGACCAGATAGTAAATGTGAAAACAACTGCTTCAAAACTGTTTTAAAAGTTGTTCAAAATCTGAAGGAAAAAAGTAAATTATATCTTGCCTGTGTATAATGTACTCAATTTTTCTGTGCCTTTGAAGATGCTCTGCCTGTGCTCGTGATGATAAATTCAACTTTTTTAAAGGTATAAATTTCACATTTATAGAGTAAACATCTTTCTTCCATTTCCATCTGAAGAAGTACTGAGTATTTCCTGATCTCTAAGGGGAGGTTGTGCTTGCCAGTCCTCATCACACAAGCACAAAGCCTTTTGTTTATCCAGGCCCTGACTGCTGACAGCTGACAGTGCCGCGCCCAGCCTCACTTGAATAAAGGAGAACTAGTTCATGGACAAAAGCTACCATCCTTAGTAGGCAGGCAGCCAAACAATGTTCATTTTAACTTTTCTTCAGCTGCTGTGCCACGGAGTCATTCGAACATGAGGGATTTACTTCCCTAGCGGTGGACCTGATCTCAGGAGTATAGACTGATGCTTTCCCAACACCTGGATGGCAGGTATTCTAGTGACCCAGGACGCATGCATGAACTGAGAGTGGAAAATGTCACAACAAATAACTTGCAAGCCTGAAAACTGTCCTCCTCCCAGCCTCCCTATGCAAGTTCACAGAACAAACAGTTAACTTTAATTTTTTGCTGGGCTCCTCAGATCTCCTCTGGGATACAGAAACAGAGTAGCCATATGAAAGGCAGAAGTGACCTTATAAAAAGCCACCTCTTTCCTATGCAAACCTAATGACCAGGCTATTACTCAGTATCTTGACAGCAAGACGGAGAACGAGACAGAAACACAGAGAACCTGCATCTCCCTTTCCTCTTTCTGGAAAAGAGCAAAAGAGGTATGAAGCCAACCCAGAGCAAGAGCTGCTGATACATGCCCTTAACAGACACTTAGTTAACATCATATTATAAAAAGGCACAGAAGTGACCATGAAACACCTTTAGGCTTAGAAGAGTTTACTGCCTTCTTATAAGGATGTAGGAACTTCCCCACCACGAGCCACCCAGTGAGAAATTCACCTTTGATGCTGTTTTATAAGAATGTCTTCAGAGTGAAGATGATCCTAAAGAAAGCAAGCCCAACTCAAGCACAACTACTCCATTAATTTACCTTCAGATCATTCTGGCTCAGTAGGAAGGGGGAAATGAAAATTTTGCTGTTTAACTAGATGTTGAAAATAGGTGTGCTGTTTGCTTCCTCTTTGATGCCAAAAATCTCACTGTGTAAGAAGGACTTTAGGAGGGAAACCCTCAGGAGAAAAAACAAAAAACAAAACCCAAACAAAGAAACACCTCTGTTTCCCTTTCCCTCTTCTCCTATGCCTTCAGAAATTAAGATATTATAAACTCTAGGATAAGGTCTGCATTTTGCCCCATTCAAACATCAAAATGTAAAAAGAAAAGAAAAATCAGAGGAGACTCATATTCTTAAAACAAGGTTTGTCAACAGCCTTAAGTGCTCAGCACGTCAGTGATTTGTGGTAAATCTTCAGAGCATCTAAGACACTTGTGAAGCAATTTTCTCAGACATCCTCTAGAGGTTTTGTATTATTTTTTTGCAGGTATTAAGACTGTGAGTGAAGTCTTTTAGCACACTTGCTAAGAGTGCTAAAAGGAACAGTGCTAGACTTAGCTTCATCTCATGAGCAACAAAAAACTTACAGTTACAGCATTGTTTGTATGATCACAGCATCCACTGTGAATGAAATTAGAGCATCATTTTCTGTCACCTACTTTATTAATCATGGAGCACCCAATACAGGTAACACATTATGACAATTTCTATTCCCATTCTAAATTATATATTTAAAAAGTCACTATCAAAATAATTTTTTATTTTCCTTTACAATAAACCTGTTGAATATATTTGGAGTAATGTACTTCCCAAACTCTGGGAAGCACAGTCTATTACTCCTATATCACATATGAGAAAGCTCTTCAAGAAATATGCTTAAAAATTACATGGATTTTGCTACGGACAATAATGTTAGACCAGCATTTCAGTTTTCTTTACATTTCCTGCAGTACCACACAGCCTTGACTTAGCACACAAAAGCTCTAACTTCCCTAGGCTTGTGATGCTGAAGAGAATGGCCACACTCTTTCCAGCCTTGCAGGGCTGGTTTTCATTTCCTTTCCTTAAGAATTGCCATATGCACACAACCACCGAAGACACACATCTGCTGACACTCAGAGTAGGCAAAAAGCAACACACTATGCAAGAAAAGCTGATTTGATTTGCATATCTCAATTAGCTTATTTTCTGTCAATTGCCCCACTGGAAAACAATACCAAGAATTTGAAGCCTCACTGTTGATGTGTGTTTCAAACTCTGAGTGAGGCTGGTTATTAGAAATTTCCCAAACCTCTAAGGGAATGAGTGTCTTGCAGGTAATTCTATGTGCACATGTAAGAGTACCTCACAGCCCACTAAGTTATTACAGTATCTGTACTGGAGAGAGAAGACAGAGAAAAACAGTTCATGGGATTATCTGCAGAAGTACAAAGAGAAATTAATTTCTGTGCTATATATACCACATTTCTCCCCAAAAGTGTATTTATAAGGGAAAATAGAGCCATGTCCCAGCTGCCAGATGAGAAGAGATAACAGCAAATGACTAGCAGCCATTCCCAACGCCACCCTGTTATTCTGGCAAAGATAGAGTAGCAAAGTCAAAAAAATGAACTTGCTGCGACAGGAAAATTTTTTGCAGCAGAAGCACCAGAGATCTTCTAAATAGGTTTTTCTAAGGCATTTAGAAATTAGTAATTTAAAGAGTGGGCAGTACTGAAACAGTTCAGTAGTTTGTATGTTTTTGTTGATATATGCTAGTATAAGCAGGAGGTTTCTGTTTAGAAAAGAAGATTTGGATCAACAAGCTATCTTTTGTTGTGCAAGGCTTTCAAAGTGGAGAAAAAGACAAGGGAAAACACGCCCAGAGGCCATAAATTACTCCCAGTTCTTGGCTCCAATTAGACATAAATTTCCAAAGGACGTGAATGGGCTGAAAATGAAAAGCAGGGACTTAAATCACATTTATGTCAAATATTCGATTGTATAAGACACTCAATGACAATCTGCTTCTCTGTAGTTGCCTGGGATGTCCTGGGGTTGCTGTTTGTCAGAGTATCTTAGAAATCCCAGCAGCAGTTCATATGCAAAAGAGAAAGAGGCAAAATTAAAAACCTCCATGGAATTATCCTGTGGCTATTAGGACACATTTAGATCCTTGCTTATAAGACTCTATAAAACTGAAGGACAAACTGAATAGGTATAATGCTAGGAGAATTATGGTAATTTGAGAGTAAGAATTACTATAAAAACTAACAGGAAGGGCAGGAAAAAAGTTCAAGCCAGTCTGAGGAACTGGGTAGTCAAAAACTTATCAGCTGAAAGCACTGAAAAAAAATATTTTTGACAGATATGGATGACATTGGGAACTGACCAAAAAAAAAGCCCCAAAATAAAACCCTCACTACTCTGCTTTCTGCAGATAAACCCAATGACTCTCCTACTGGCTGCAGTTTGCAGCTAGGAAGAAAATTCCCCTCAGCAACAAGCATATGCAATATCCCAATCAAGGAAGAAAATAAAGCCATAATGTTTTTCACAGAAGCCTTTGCAATTTGCTCTTGCCAGCTTACACACGATCTTCCCCCTTGCCAACATATTCCAGAGGCACAGTTTTAAGAGAATTTTGCACATAGAAATGGAATGCATTCTGAATTAATGATGCTAAATAAACTTACATTTTGAAAACAATTCAAGTTTCCCCATTTTACTTCCCTCACTAATACTTGTTCAAAGCAATCCCTGCCTTTTGCAGAGGAAATGTCACTATTCCAGCACCTTCACACAGGATAGAAACAGTTTTAGCAAGACACAGGGCTATGTGACTGCAAAGAAACCCGGTTTCAAGCTAAGAAAAAATCATGTAACCCAGACTTTTTAATTTTCCATGGTTGCCACCCATCCTAAGCAATATAGGCATGCTGGTAGAGATCTCCATAGTACAGACTAAACTACAAATTTCACTTACATGAATGGCCATAAAAACTGCAAATGGCATAAAAATGGCAAATACAGTCTTAGACCAGGAGGATTCAGCACTATAGAGAAACTAACTAGGACCATCTTAAAAAAAAAAAATTAAAAGCAGTCCCTTTAATGTTTCCTGCCTTAGAAGGGTTATTAATTAAAAAAACAAAAAGAAACAAAAAACAAACAAACACCAACAAAAACCTCCAGCAATTTAAAGCCTTGACTCAGTTAGCAAATGTATTCTCCACTGAGATATGGTGAGGGGAGATGTTCCTCACGGAGACCAGTGGAAGCAGGGCATTTCTTCCAGCGTGAGCTGCAAGAGTTAAAACATGCAAGTCAAAAGGAAGCAAAAGAGCTGGCAACCTTTAGATTTTACCACATGCAAAGTAACTACAGAATTACAAATCTGGGACTCTAGCAAAATTGCTAGCAGCCTTTGGGAAATGAAATTATGCATAATAAGAATGCCTGTCCAAAGAATACAATATAATATGCTTCAATTAGTTTGAAAAACTGCCTATGTGCTAAGACCTTTTCTCTTTTGTACATAGCCTGCTGTCTGGCTTTCTAACACATTCTTGTCAAAGCAGCAATCCCAGGACATCCCAGGAAGCTAGAGTCTGTCTAAGAACTAACCACTTTAAATACAGAAAGACCCACCTAATGAAAACCTGAATTTTATAAAGTGCAGAATACGTATTAAGCATCACTCCAAAAGGCAAAGCAGCTAATGACAGCCATAGGAAGAGCTGTAATTCTCATTTAAAAGTGGAGCTGAGAAGCTAATGATTAAGGATATAGCTCCTTAGGACAGCAATCCCTGCTGTAATCCTGTAATCCTGAAAAAAATTACAGCAAATTAGTAATAATGGCTCATTTATCCCCTCAGTTGTGTATTTATTAGTCAAAAACACAGCACACAAACACACTGTGCGTTCACACACCTGCCCATCAACACCCGAGTAACTTGCAGTATGTGATGACCAAGTGCACATCCTACAACCTTGTGTGGCCACTTTAGTACCACCTCCAGCTTTACGAATGGAACCTCCAGTCAAGGCCCCAAAAGGCACATGGGCAGACTGATTCCAATCACCAAACACAGCACAAAACAAGCTGCAGAGACCATAAAAAGTATTCTATATTAATTTATTCCAAAACTTTCCACTTATTTAATAAACCGAATCTTGTATTAAAGACTTTTCCCAACTAGATTTTTCCTCAACATTACCACATCTCTCTCTGCTTCACCTATTTGGTGCAAGAATTTAATTCCCAATGCACGTCACTGTCATTCCATCCCACAAAGTAACAGAGATGGTAATTTTTTTGCTCTTTCTTATTATGACAGTGCTGCCAAAGTAAGAGCTTTTCCTCCTCCACCTCCTCCTTCTCCTTTCATTTTTGGTGTCTCCTCTTAAAGCTTTATCAGCTTTCAGTCTGGATTTAGAGCCTTAGAAAAGCACGACGCCTGTCTGCAAAGCAGTACCCTGGAGAAGTTAGAGGCGGCAAACTGAATAGGTAGTGTCAGTGTGTGCTGAATGACGGTGTAAACCCTCTCAGTGAGGTGCAAAGTGTTTTCAGCATGCCCCGCTAAACCCTCAGAAGACTGAAGGGGCTAAGTCAATATTTGTCTTAAATTCCCTACTTAGATGTCCTCATATACAGGCAGGAGAAAGCAAAGAAGGGCTATTCGCATTAAGGGATGTAGGGCAAATTAATGCACTGGAATTTTGTAACAGGCTTTTTGAGAAAAAAAAATATTGGGAAAAAGTAGAAAGTTCATTTCGTACAACTCCACCCACTGCCGCAGGTTTCGAGACACGGGTTGTGGAAGCTGGTCAGCAGCAAGCGCCAGATCGCCCTGGACTTCCTTCTGGGATGTCACCACACACCCCAGCAACTTCCTTGCTATGGGAGGGCCCCGGACGCAGGAACGGGATTTTGTCGTGTTCCATCACAGCAGTACTTCCAAGCACACACAATGGCGTATCTCTATTATTAAGAACATTTTAAAAAGGATTAATCTGCCTCCTCTCCCAGCAGTTAGGAGTTGCTCAGAACTGTTAATATCACACTGCCCTACGCGCCAGCAGATCTTTAAATTCATTGTGCGTTCATGTTTGCCTTTATTGTTCCTAATCAGAATCTCTGGGACTTCTGAGAAGCTCAGAGGCAGGGGGACTTCAAAACTTCACGTACAGGGCAGTGGCAGTAGCAGCAGCAGCAGCAGCACCACGACAGCCCGCGAGCGAAAGTTTTTTTGCGCGTTTTAATCGTCGCTGTTGACAGAGCAGCCCGTGAGTCAGCCGGGCACAGCCCCCGGCCTGGCCGGCGCTGCCGCTCCCGCCGCCCGTCAGTCACCGCGCCCCGCCGGGCACGCCCGCCCC
>VZTT01015697.1:5346-20199 GCA_013400855.1 Buphagus erythrorhynchus | reverse complement strand
TGATGGAAAGGAATACAGTAGAGTAGAGCTGTCTCAGCTGGACTATTTCAGCAGTGAAGTTTAAGGTCTGGAGTATAAGAGGTTAGGTGGTGGAGAAAGATTATGCAGTGCTGGTTATGGGAAACTGAAATGGGAGATTACAGTGAGGAGAAGTCTTTAGCATAACAGCCTTCAAGATAACCAAGAGCTGGGGAAAGAGCACAAAAGGAAAACCAGTATCATCACCTCTCTGTGTCTCAGGGTCCTCACCTAAAGCAATGGAGATCCACTTTTCCACTTACTTGGAAAAGTGCTGTGTTTAACACAAATCCCAATATGACTGATTACCATTATAGGATGAAGGGTTGGATAAGCACATGGGTTCTTCTAAGTCTTCCAGACCTACATCGTGGAGTAAAACATTTGCACCACATTTTTGCCTCCAAAGCATGCAGATTTGCTCCCTTCATACTTTACTCTTAACCAACAAGGAGAACTAGAAATACAGCTGAACTCACAGTTCATTTGCAAGGTGCTCAGCAGACACATGGGGTTTGGAAGGTGCCTCTTGGGATGCAGCCCTGGGAGCTGTGTGTTACAGCACTGCAGATCAGGAACTGTAATGGGAGGTTGCAGGAAATAAAGTTGTTTTGTTTAATGGCTTCTGGAGACTGAGGGATTTGGGAAAATCACTAGAACTCTGGATCCTGGCAGGAAACCCATGCTCTGTTTCTGTGCTGTCAACACCAAGCAGCCAAAAAAAAAACTGGGAAGCAGGTTCAAAATCATGAGAGAATGCTTAAACCAATGAAGTAAAGGGTGGCTTATCCTTGTCACTTGCCCTGAGTTGTTTGTTCTTAACATTCACTCACTGTCAAGGGTATCTCTGTCATCACAAGTTTCAGATGAGAAAATACAAGTGTGCAAGTTGAACTGTCCCCAAGTGACATTTTGAGTGAAATGGTCAGGGTTTAAGCCCTAGAGGACTGTCTAAACAGGGGAAATACCTACAGCAAGGACATTTTGGTCCTTGCCCGTCAGTGGCACCATTCACCAGTCCAAAAGTTGCCTGCATATGATTGAGACAGAAGCACATCCGAGCAAGGCAGCAGGGAGACGACAGGCAGCCTTCTGCAATTAAAATGAAGTATTTCAAGCAAATCTGGCTCTTTCTTTACTCCTATCACATTGCAAAAGCCTCAGGAAGTCTCCCCAGGGGCTTCCTCCTCAGCCTGGCAGGGTTGGTGTCCCCCACAGTGCCACTGAGGCTTTCACATCACCCCCACAGGGCTGGTGGCTTTAACCTGTTTTGAAGACCTGTTTTCCTTCCCCCTCCCTTCACCTCCTCATTCTCTCTCACAGTCACGTTCCCAGGTACCTCCCAGCAGATGTTTATGGTGCTTTTGTAAAACATTTCCACTTTCTCAAGCTTACCAAACTCTTTCTGTCTTGCAGGTGCTCCTGTCTGGAGAGTGCAATGTCATGAAATGACTGCTCTGACAGCAGGCATGTCCTCCCCCAGCTCCTCTCCCTCCCCAGCAGTGCC
Source organism: Buphagus erythrorhynchus (assembly GCA_013400855.1). Classification (NCBI taxonomy): domain Eukaryota; kingdom Metazoa; phylum Chordata; class Aves; order Passeriformes; family Sturnidae; genus Buphagus; species Buphagus erythrorhynchus. The sequence continues at coordinate 18,674 of VZTT01015697.1, read as the reverse complement.
ATGTCTAGAGAAAAGCCTTGTGAAGGCTGAGTACACTTGCCCTCACACTTCTGCTATAACCTCCCTAAGCATCATCATTTCATACCAGGGCCAAGAAGTCCCTTGGATTTAACTTTACAGCTGCAAAGCCCTCCCAGCCCTGAGAATGTGGGGTAGACAAAAGCACCAAAACCTGGTGGTTTGGTGGTTTGCCTGGTGGGCAAAGGAACAAACAGAGCATTGCAGGCCATGGTGGGGTCAGGCTGAGGGACAGTCTTTTGTCAATGCAGTGATGCCCAGCTCAGGTTCATTCCAAGAGGGGGTGTGTGAGCCCCAAACTCCTGGTCTGCTTTTTCCTGGCTACTCAGGAAGCTCTGGATATTTTGGCGGACTGTGGCCCCAGTAGCCAACCCTTCACATTGACAGCTGTCTTCTATCAACCCCATGTATCAGCCAAGAAACTTCCTCCAACTCATCATGGTGGTCCAACACCTTCCTCAGGTGTTTGCTCAGCCAGAGACACCACAGGATGCCCCATTGCCCACCACACCATGAATGTCCTTCTCCCTCTGAGGTGCATCTTGACTTTGCTTGGTCTTCTCCATTGAGTACTCAATCCTGAATGACAGGGGATTCACCTCTCCCACGCCAGCTCCATGCAGGCAGACAGGCTCTACCAAAGAACTTCCGTGCTGTCAGACAGGCTGAGGAGTGGGTGAGCAGGGATTAAGTGTGTGCCACCTCTTCCTGAACAAGTGCAAGCAGGTGTGGGGTTATCAAGTGGCAGATTCATAACAAACAAAGTGAAGATCTTATCTGCATAGCTGGTAGATCAGCCATGACACTCATTGCCCTGGGATATCATGGATGCCAAAAGATTATATGGGTAGAACAAGTGGTTAGATGCATTCATGCAAGTACAATCTATCTGGGACTATAAGACATGAAGGTATCACTTCTGGCTCAGGACTCTCTGAACCACAATCATATGAGGGCCAGGAAAGTACCCCTAGGAAGCATGACATACACTTACTAAAGTTTGTATGATAATAATATATAGAATTATATATACTACAGTTGGGTCTTTTGCTCTCTCAGGATGACCACCAGCAGCAGCAGCAGCAATGGAGTCAGGATATGGGGCTAGGCAGAATTTCATGAAACCCTGTATGGCCTCCAGTGGCTGTATGGATCAATGCCAGACTGACTGCCATTAGCACTCCTGAAAACATGCAACACTCACCTCAATGAACTGCCTCGTTGCTCTTCCAAGGAATAAAACATCTAATTCTGAGATGATTCACAGACCCACATCTCCATGTCAGACCCCTGCCTGTGCTGGGGATAAGCATGGTGTTAAGATGTGTGTTTGACTGAGCTCTGGGTCTAAAACCACATTCTCTGAGTCAGTGTTGCCTTGGGTGTGGATGTCTGAGTCTTTCCTGGAAAGCTATCAATTAAGGAAAGACTTCTCTGAAAGATCTTTCTGAAAATAGCTTCCTGTTTCTCAGGAGCAGATTCTTTTCCATTGCTCGTCTCTTCTCACCTGATGCAGTAGCATTGATTTTTCACTGCTATTTTGCTATTTTTTCCTGAGTACCCCCAGAAACAGCACCATCTCCTGTGCTCCTGGTCCAATGAAGAACCACCCCCCATTCCTGTCAAGCCAGGTGCTGTGACATGGAGGTCTCAAAAACTGCCCTGCTCCATGTCCCTGAGCAAGCACAGACCCTCTGCCCCTGACCACCAAACATGTAATGCAGAACAAGCCTGCCCTACCTCATGCAGTCATTTTTGGGTGTGAATCAGCAGCTTTGGGACAGGAAAAGATCTTGAGCATGACACAAGCTGGCCGAGGTTCAGAGAGCATCCATGACTGTCTTCCTATCCCCACCTGCCTTTGTCCTAACTCTGCCAAAACTCCTTCTTGGAAAAGACACCTGGGGATGGGAGCCAGATATGACTCCTTCAATCTCAGGGGAAAGTTTTGAGGAGAAAAGGTAAAACTTATTTTCCATTCAAATAAAACTAATAATAAAACTAGGGAAGAACAATGCTGGAAATATGCTAAATAAGCAGAAATCTGGCTAAACAGAAGTTTTCCACAAGGCATCAGGAAATCTCTGAATTGCTATGAGTGCCTTATTTAGTGGTGTGTGTGCTTTTTGTCCACACAAGTTCCAGTCACTGCAGCCATCAAACATTTTTTAATAGGAGCATTAACTTAAGAACAGCTAACAGTAATATTCCTAGCTGTGTGGAAACAGCATTTTATTAAATGCTTCACACAGATTTTGTATAATAAAGATGAATATATTATATCCTCTGCCTCCCCCAGAGTGAAACAATAATAGGAAAATAAAAAAAAAAAGCCAATAAAGTGAAACATAAATAGAGCATAATGGGACTAGTAGCAAACTGAACTGACTATATAACATCTGCTATTGTTTGCCTGGCAAACGCAAACAAGGGGAGAAACCAAGAAAGATTTGAACAGCCCTAGCCTCTTTCCCCTCTGCTGCAAGGAAGCAGCACTGATATCCCGAGCAGATTAGAGCTAACAGAACAGTACATGGGCAACTTGCAGATTTGTCCTTAAACAAATGTGTGAGATTCCCTTCGCTTCTGTGCATGAAGCAATTTTCACCAGTCTGTTGCTGCCAGGCAGTTTATGTGGGAAAATATTCCTGGTTCTGGTGAGCTCTCAATGCAAACATTCATTCATTTCAGAGCTCACATTTTGCCATGTGTTTGCCCCTCACTATCCTCTGGTTTCTGAAGTTACCCCATCAGCTGAGCCAAAACAAAGCCATGGGAGCTGGGCAACAAATCCTGCCAGCTGAGGGGATACAGAAAGAGCTGATATCTATGGGCAAGGCCTCGGTTGGCTTCTGTATATCATAGCCAGGGAGCCTGTATCCATCACCTTTGCAGAAATCAGGATAACTAAGGAATCACACTGTGAGCAGAAGGGAAAAAAGGAGGGATTTTTGCCAGGCAGCTCCTTTGCAGGTAGTGATCTGGCCAGCTCACAGGTGCAGTAAACCCAGGGCTCTGCATCTGCAAAAATCCAGTCTGTGTTTGCGACCAAACTTAAATCATAGCCATCCTGACTGAAAACAGAACTGGCTGGAAGCTGGGGGAAGGAAAGAAGAGCTAAATGCCTATAAAAGTCATTTTCTGTTTTATTTGTTATCTTGCTTGTAATGATCACACCATGTTTCCTATCTATTTTTACAGTAAGTTGTACTCTGGTCTCAAGAGGCCCCTGGATGACTTATTATTAACGATGTCTTCTTATTATGGATGGTGATTTATTATCAGAATGATTCTATTTGTACTGGGTATGTTGTTCTGCTGCCAGCAGAAGGCTGTTGCCATCTTCAGAGCAAAAGGTCATGTTCTTACAGCCCAACTCCACTAGGCTGAGCGGGTGACATTGCAGACTGCACACATGTACAGGGCAAAAGGACAAAGACCAAAGAGAAGTGAGGCCCTGGTGCACCCACAATATTACGACTGCCCTGTAGCCATGGGGGCCACAGGTGACCCAGACCCTGATGGACTTCACATTCCTTACCCACTGCCTACACTCCTTGTACATAATGAGGTCAGCATTTAGGGATCTGTACACATCTCAGTAAAAAAATCACATCTTCTATAATTTTTACATTGCATTATCAATAAACAAGCTTTTATTAACATTGGGAAATTAAAATAGTTTTTCTCTCCTGTCCTTGGAGTCCATGTACTCCAAGATTCACAAACACTCTTTATGCTGTAAATAAAGGTCCATCTGGAGTTTGGCAATAGGGAACAGGGCACAGGGAACTTTCAACACCCATTGCCTCAATGAGACTGCAGAAGGTGGCAGGAGCAGGGACACAGCTTTCCAAGCAGAAAATCCCAAGATTTAAAGTGAAGGAGAGAGGCTGCTTCTGGGGAAGTTGCCCTGTGCTCTGGGACAGACCGAGCTAGCCCCTCCACAGCTGCCCTCGGTGCCGTCCCTCTAGTGGCAGCTCCCCGGGAAAGGACCCATCCGGCCCCGCCACTTCCAGGCTCTCCCGAGGGTCAGGGATGCCCACAGCAGCCAGCCAGCCCCTTTGCACACCCCAGACCAGGTTATTTCTGCCGTGTGCAGCCTCAATACCTTCTTTGCCCACCCTCTTAGCTCTTGCTGAGGGGTCCTGGCAGGTCCTTGTTAGGCTGGAACACCAATGCAGGCAGGTGCAGAGAACCTGACTGGTTTTTCCATGTGCAAGCAGAATCCAGACCCACCGTTGCTGCATATTTGGCATTAGTGAAGACCTGCTTTGCAAACCTGTAAAAAACAACAGAGCTACGAGGACCTCAAGGAGATTTCAAATGAAAAATGGAAGAAATCTTGAGGCTGTTCACTACACAGGCTTTACTCAGTGCCCAGGAGAAAAAGTCCAGACTGTGGAATTCCACAAGTCACAAGGGATTGTACATCAGCTGAAAAAGACTCCTGGGTGTCAGGCAGGAGGACATGGGAATTTGGTGCCAAGACATGTCACAAACTGAACAAAATAGAGAAGGGAAGTGGACAGGACTCCAAGATCCTGAGAGGTTTAAGAAAGATTTTTGTAGTGATATTAAACCTCAGAGTTCATGGTGTGAATCTGAAGAGTGGGAATCAGGAAAGTCCCTAACAGGAGAGACTTTTTTCACTCCAGCCTCCTCCAGGAAGCTCTTTTCTCTCTTTCCCCATCATACCTCCATGCAGCACTGGAGACAGGAGACAGCCTGATCTGACAGCGATTGGTACAGAAATGCTGTAAGCTGACAGCAGCTATTATGCAGGATGGGAAGTGCCAGTCACCATTACAGGACACTAAAAGTACCTGTAGAAAGAGCCCTGCCTGAAACATGACCATCTGAGGGATGTGTCTAAGGTTCCTGAAACAGAAAGCAGAATAAAACAAACATCTGTGTAAAGCCTCTCATCAGAGATGTCTGCTGGTCACGGACAAACTGTTGGGGAAATGTTCCTTTATGAGGCAGGTCTGAGGTTGCAGAGAGCAGCTTGGCACTGGAGAGCAGTGCAGTGGATCCAGTGCAGTGTCCAGCAGCAGAGCCTGGGAGAGGTTTGAGAACCATTTTTTGAACCACAAGAAGGCAAGGGTGTAGCCTTTGGTGAGAGGAACAGGGGAATAGAGAAGAGGAAAGCTGCGGTACCCTGGCTGGTTCTGGGGGATGTCTCTGCTGCTAAATGCTGCTGCAGTTTGGAATAAAAAGAAGAGTCATCTGAGACCTTGCAAACTCACCTCATGTGTGAGTGGAAAGACAAGTGAACTGTTATTTGAACCTACCTCTAGCTGCCATCCCTTCAAAACAGGACCTGAGAGGGACAAGAGGAACAAACATGGCATGTCTAACATGAAGAGATGTATTTTAGGGAGAATTTTCTTTCCAGCAGCAGTTCTCTGAGCTTGGAGGGCTCCTGCCAGGCCAGATGGAGTAGGATGTAAAAAGAGGAGAGATGAAAAAACAGGGAGACTGAAAGAAAGAAGTGAGAAAGAGGAGCAGCCTCACACCACTGAAAGTTGGAAAAGATAACATTCAAACTTTGGCTTTACATCTTGGTGCTGCTCTTGCAATGGATGGAAATATTAGTTTTTAATTAATTTTCTTACTGCAGTCGTTGGAAGGGGAATCACCTTCAAAAAAGAAATACAAATAACTGCTTTAACAGGAAACTTTTGCTGCTGTAATTTATTGGAAGGCAAAATGAGCTCCGATTACATTATCCACCCGCACAGTGCCGGCAACGTGTACTTCGGATATTGCGCTATAATCCAATGACTGCTCCTGAATTATTAACACCAAGTTGTTATTAGAAGAAGTTGCCTGCCTTATTTCCACCATTGTCCCCCCCCACTCCCTTTATTAAGTTTCAATTGATTCCCCACACCTCCTCCTGCCCCCCAAAAATGAGCCTTCGCCTCCCCGGCTCCGTCATAGCTGGCACAAACGTTACTTGCATTTGGCAGCCTGGTGAATTATTCACGCGTGCCGGGAGCGGCAGAGATATTACAGGTCTCGGAGGAGCCAGCTCTGCTCGGCTGTCACAGTCCTGGGTGGCTGTACCGTTTGTCCCCTTCGTCAACCAACCAACCAAAGTTTTGTGGAGCCCCGAGTCCGGAGCGCAGTTGCGGGGCAGGGAGAAGTCTGCGGCAGACCCTCCGCGGCTTCTCTCCCGAGGGAAGAGAGGGATACCCGGGGCCGGGGTGAGAGATGGGCATCACCTCGGGTCTCGACACCCCCAGACCAGTCCCGCGGGGCCCAGAGGTGACAGGGCAGCCCGGGGCTGTGCGCTATTTCCAGCCGCCTCCGGGCGCAGCTGCACGGGTCGGGCGCCGTCTGCCCCCGCCTCCCCAGCGCCCAGCCCCGCCGTCCTAGGGTCAGCTCCGTGGCCACCCCTTCCCCTTTCCATCCTCTTCCCTGGAACCGAGGGAGGCTGGAGAGACCGCGGTGGCTGCTCCCTGTCCCAGAACTAAAGTGGCCCAGGGGACAGACAGGCTCTGAACAGGCCGGGGGTGCGCTGATCCCCTCTGAAGGGTCTTTCCCGCTTGCCCCACGGCCCGCCTTGCCTCTCCGGAACTGGGAAGGGGCAGGGAGGGTCCGAGAGCTACTAAATCTCTGTCATACACAGACCCTGACACAGCCAGGAGGCCTGAAATGCCCCCGACCGACTCCGTCCCACCTCCCTGCCCTCCAGAGGCGTTCTGCGGATGGCATTAATCGGAGTATTTAGGGGGTTTTAAAACTATGAATTGATAAAAATCAAACTTTCTCCTTGCCTGGAACTGGGAGAGGCACATCCCGACTGTTTTTCCCAGGGAGCTTGAATCCTACTGGATTTCTTGGACTAGAAAATAAGGTACTGAAATGTAAAAGGTTATATACGTTCAGACGCTCCTATCGGCCCTTCTCTCACGGGAACTCCTGGAACGGCTACCGGAGGACTCTGCTCCCTCCCACGGGAAATCCGGGAGTCTGGCTGGGGAGCCATCAGCGCAGGCTGGTTCTCTAGCCCCAACAAACCCCAGGGAATCCCTAAAATCCACCGGGAGTGGTGGGACGAGAAAGTCCCTCGGCTGTGCTAAGAGGAGCGAACACGTACCGGCTCCGGACATTTGGGATAGGGTCACCTCCGCCTTTCTCCCCCGCTATGGGAAATGTTCCTTAGGCTGGAGGTGTTGATCCACCCTGGTCGTTCCTTTCCATTTGTGCTCTATAACGACTTGTGGGGGAGATGGGCTCCCCTATTTCCTTAACACCAGCCCGAGAGCATGCCCGCTTACACTGGGGCAGGGACTTGCTCAAATTGAGGCTTCCCCTCCTCCCGGCCCCACAGCGGGACGGCGAGAGCGGTGCGAGCACCGCCGTGCCAGCTCCACTATGCGGAGACTTTGAGAGGGGGAAACAAATCGGCCCCAGGGGTAGGCAGAAAATGCACGGACCCTGCAGCTCCTCTCATCTCGGCGCCGCTGAGTCGCCCCGAGAGTTGATTTGCAAACGAAAATCCCCCGGTGGAATCGGGGAGCTGGGCACCGCGCTGCCCGCCCGCCCGAGAGGGTTTGCTCCTTTCATCCCGCTTCTGGTCGCGTTTCTGGGCCCCGCAGGTTTCGTCCCTGATCGGCCCCGTTCAGGTCCCGGCTCGGCGGCCGAAGACGGCCCAGGGAATGGCGATTTCTCCATATTTCTCTGCCGGGGAAAGTTCGGGGCTTCACGGGGCCGGTGTGTCCCCGCCAGGCCGGGCCGGGCCGGGCCGGGCCGGGCCGGGCGCGCTGCCCCTGACCCTGGCTCCCAGGCCGGATGCGAGCGCTCAGGTCACATTTATTTTTGGTGCAGAGAAGTTTTTTCCCCTGCAGGGAGGTGGTTGCGAGGGAAGGAAGGATCGCTGTACAACGAGGTCCAGAAATGGGCTGTGCTGGGGAGCTTCTCCCAAACCCCACAGCGCTCCTCGGTACCCCGGCGCCCCCTCCCCATCACAGCTGGGAGCCGACGGGCGCCCAACTCGGGACAGTTGTTTTCCAAAGAGAGCAATGCCCAGCAGTGCCCGGCGGCGGCGGCATCAGGGGATGCCTGTAGGTACCTGTTACTGCCCGTTTTTCAAGAGTGGACTGGGACAGGGACCACAGACTCCGCCGTGGCTCTCCGTCCTCCGTCCTTCATCGCCGGTCCAATCGAGGTCTCTCCGCCCCTTGGCACTACCAGCCCCAAACTTGGAGGGGTGTTTGAAGACTAAAACAGTTATTTCTTAGGTTCTCGGCTCGCCCTCCTGGCCTTTGAGAGATGCTGTGCCAAGACTAGCTAACAGCCCGAGGGCACGGAGTTTTGCTCCTCTCCACGTTGCTAATAGGGAGTGGTAACGTGTTTAGACCACTTAAACTAGCAGACATAGCTGGGAGCCATGCACGGCTCAGCTATGCCGGGAAAGGAGGTGTCATTTGTACGCAGTTACTTTGGTGATCAACACTTGAATGATATATGCTGCCTGCTTTAATTATATTCCTGTGACATTTTCCTGGACAGGAGCGGACCGCACACAGCCAGAGCCGGGCAGCCCCGGGAGCGTCCTGCTGCTGCCCGCCGGGTCCGGGACTGCTCCGGGAAGGGCAGCTACGCCTGACACCCCGAAATACGGTTCTGGAGACGGCAAGGGGAGAGGCTTTCAAAGATGTTACTCGTAGCCAGATTTTTTTTTTTTTTTTTTCCTATGTCCCCACTCACGAGTAGTTTTGGATTCAGCGGCAGTTTTCGCCTCTCTGAGGAGGAAACGCCTCAGCTTTACTCGCTTTTCTTCCACGGTGGAAGGCAGGGACCCGGGGAGACACTTCCCCAAAGGCTTCGGGGGAAGCCCTCATCCATCCCTGCCGACATCCAGGAGCCGCCGTACCCCCCCAGCCCTGCTTCCACCTGCCTCTCGGCCGGGGACCCGACTCACACTTCTGCCCGCACCAGGAGTAGGTCAATTCCAGGTCCCACTCCGAGGGGCTGTAGCAGGCAGAAGCGGGAGGGGGGGAGAGTGTTGGAGCGCATTGGATGAGGGTGTTCTTCCCCAAACGACCTCAAAGCTGGGACACACGACTAGCAGCTGCGTCCCGGCGGGACGGGCAGAAGAGCCCGGCTGGATGCGAAGTTCCGTGGCGGTGGCTGGAGCAGGCCCCCGGCTGTCCCCGGGGCTGCCTTGCTCTCCAGGGCCCTCCGAGGACAGTGAGATGCAATGGGACACGCCGGGGGCACTGAGGGTCCCTAATTCGGGGCTGGGTGCCAAACGGGCTGCCAAAAAAGAAAATTAAAATAATTAAATTCCGAAGGATGAGGAGTGGAGGTGAAGAGTTCTCCCCTTAAGCCGGGTTGGGGGCAGCCCAGCCCACTCCCGGTGCGCAGAGAGGGAGGGAGTCGTTTGCGAGGATGGAGATGCAGCGGTTGCAAAGGAAAAGTAAGTGCAGGACAAACGAACCCAAATCCGCCGAAGGGAGCACCGGGAAGCCGAGAGCACAGGGGAGAAGGGGTCGGTCGGAGCCCGCCGGGACAACCACCGAGAGCCGAGGGACTCGGGGAAGGGGGCCAGGATCTGCCCCCTTCCCTCTCAAGCACCCTTTTTCTCAATGAGGTGCCGCTATCTGGAAGGGACGGTGGGCACAAGGGCAGGCGACAGGCCTGGAGCCACCGGGCTGAGCTACTCATGCAAAGCATGAGCATGGCTATCCCCTGCCAGGCAAGGCAAACGAGGAAGGGTCTCTCTGTGTCGGGAAGTCTGTACTGAGGCTGCTGTCCGTCCTCCCCCGTGCTATTAGGGAGCCAAAAGAAAAAAAAAAAGGAGGCTTTTAAAGCCCTGTCCTCCCGCGTAGGAAGAGAGGAGAGACGCAGGCTGGGGAGACAACAGGGGATCCAAAACGGTTCGCAGGATTTCGCTGTGTCTGAAGCACTTTTGCCCTGAGCGAAACGGGCTGTGCTCGAGATGGGGGCATAAGTTGCTCCCGTGTCCGCACTCCGCTCCGCGGGAAGGGCTGCAGCCCGTAATCGGCTGCACCTCAGAGCATCCCATACACCCGCCAGCCCACCCAAACTCGCACCCAGGAACGAGGCTATTCTTCTCTCGGTTTTTTCCCCCTTTTTATTTTTTTTAAATCTTATTTCTGTAATTATAACACCAGCATCCCGGCTGAGTTCTCAATAAAACCTGGATCCTGACGTAAAACGCCACGCTGGAAAACAATGCGAGGGGACACAAGGGAGAGGAGGAAAGTCTCTAATTGGTTAAAATATGTTTAAATCACTTCATAAAACCCAAGCAAAGCGAAGCAAATAATCCACCTAGCAAAGCAAAGAAGCCGGGCGATTTAGAATCAGTGTAATTCGCTCCCCCCCGACCGACTCCCCCCCATCTCCTCGCAGTATTTGATATGATGAATAACCCAATATAGGCCTTTAAAAATAGGTCACTGCATAAAGAGACTCCCAGAGAGCTATAAAAAATGGGAAGAGGGCGCTTTAAGGAGAGGAGCCATTTGCTTCTTTTGTGCTTGTTTGGTACCTAGCGGCCTGGGAGCTGCCAGCCGTCCTCCTCTTGGCCCTCAAGGTGAGGAGGGAAAGTTGGGGCCGGATCCAAATCCCTGCCTCTCTTCCTGCCCCACCGCCCCTCCAGCCACCGCCTGTCCCGTCCAGCCCCAGCCCGGCCAGCGACTCGTGTCCCGGCCGGGGTCCCTCCAGGGACCGTGGGGTGTTCACGCCCGCAGTGGGGGCCAAGCTGTTCACCCTGGCTCTAGGCTTTGTCTCTGTCCCTGCGGAACGGCGAGACAGAAGCGGGATGGTGATCCGCGTTGAATTACTATCGAGCGGGTCTGGCCCAGCCGAGAGCCGGGCCGGGTTCCCCGAGAGTGGGGGGCACAACAACTCCCGCCACCCCTGCCCCTCTCCAGAGCCGCCCATGGGCCCGCAGCAAAAGGACTCGGGGTAGAAACCGGCCCTTCCCAGACTCTTTCCCCCCGCACTGCTCCCGGCCAGGACCAGCCGGCGCCCCCGGAGCCCAAGAAGCCGCCGACATCCCCGGAGCGCTCCCGGCCCGCAGCCCGCCACGCAATCCCTCCGTGGGCTCTCCCGACATCGGGGGGCCCTGCCCCCGCCCCGGCCCCCGCAGCACGCTCCCAAACAGGGCGCTGGGAAAGAGGAGCACGACAAATTCGGCGGAAACCTTCGGGTTTTATTGGAAAGGAAAGGTCTGCCTTACCTGGAACCAGGCTCTCCCCTTCTTGCCCTCATTAAAAAAAAAAAAAAAAAATTAAAAAATCAAACGGCTCTGGGTAGAGCCGGAGAGAGACATTTTGAATAACCTGATAGCAGAAATTAGCAGGAGGGAGAAACAGAAGGAAAATAAAAAAAAATCTCGGGGAAAAGAAAAAAAAAAAGATACAGCCGGATATTTTTCGGTTTGTTTTCGCTTATTATTATTTTTCACTATACTGTATTATCCTGATGCAATAAAGGCTGGTTTGTAATGTAATTTAAAAATATATATGTCCAAACAAATAGCAGGGCCAGAATATGACAAGTGCATTCAGCATTATAATTCAACTGGGCTCCACCTCCATACCGCCTCCTAATTAATGGGTCTCCGAACTTGCAAAAGCCTGCATTGGACAGAGAGAGAGAGAGAGAGAAAGAGAGAGAGAGAGAGGGCGAAAAGTGTCATTGAAGATAATTGATTACCTCCCAATCAACAATAACTTGTTAGCAATAGTCAATTACCCCATCTCTTCTCGCTTCTTTCCCCCTGGTCCGAGGTCTCGGTGCGAGGGCTGCTCTTCCCCTCGACGAAGTCTGCTTTTTCTTTTTTCTTTCTTTTTTAAATTATTTTTAAAAATAATTTTGGGGTGGGTATTCGCTTGGGGGGGGGCTGGGAAAGTGCTGTGATTTGGGGTGTTTCTTAAAATAGCAGCTAGAAAGAGAAAGAAAGAGGAGAGACAGGGAGGGAGAGAGAGAGAGAGAGAGAGGAGGCAGAGAGGAGGGGGGGAAACCTCCGACCCAAAACCCTGGGACAAGAGGTACGGCAGGACCACCTCTCGGCGAGGGACCGACGGCAGCTCCGCTCCGCGCCCGCCCGCCGCCCTGCCCGCCCGGCCCGCCGCCCGACGTGGCTCTCCCCGGGAGGACCCGGGGCTCCTCCGCCGGAGTTGGAGGTGGGCTTCAACTTTTGCTCGCTGTCTTCGCCGCCGTCACCCCGCGGTCCCGCCGGGGGCTTCTCCCCGCGGCAGCGCATCCCCGTCGCGGGTGGGGAAGGCAGCCCCGTGCAGCCCGGCCCCACCATGACTTCCAAAGAAGAACCCAAGCCCTCCTCGGGGGAAGAACGGCGGCGGAGCCCCCTGGATCACCTCCCACCGCCGGCCAACTCCAACAAGCCCCTCACCCCCTTCAGCATCGAGGACATCCTCAACAAGCCCTCGGTGCGGAGGAGTTACACCCTCTGCGGAACGGCCCACCTCCTCTCCGCCGCCGAGAAGCACCCCCCGGCCGGGCTGCCCCTGTCCGGCCGGGCGCTGCTCTCCCAGACCTCGCCCCTCTGCGCCCTGGAAGAGCTGGCCAGCAAGACCTTCAAGGGGCTGGAAGTCAGCGTGCTGCAGGCGGCCGAAGGTAAGCCCCGCTCAGAGTAGGGGGGTCCTCCAACGGGTGGGTGCCCTGCTCCTCCCCACGGCCTGGTTTTCCTTTTATCCTCGTCCCCCGCCATCTCCCAGGGTGTCGCATGGGGTGGGATGGGGGTCCCTGGGCTGCCGGGACTCGGCAGCATCCTCCCCCCATGGCCCTCGGGGTGCGGGAGATGGGGCTCTGCCCTGCTCTCTCCGGATACCGACAGGGCAGGGCTGTGGGGTGCGGGGGCTCGGGTCGGGGTGGACACGGGAAAGCGGGGACAATCTGGCGGCTCGTCGGCAGGCCGGGACGGGATGACCATCTTCGGGCAGCGGCAAACGCCGAAGAAGCGTCGGAAGTCGCGGACGGCCTTCACCAACCATCAGATCTACGAGCTGGAGAAGCGGTTCCTCTACCAAAAATACCTGTCGCCGGCGGACCGGGACCAGATCGCCCAGCAGCTGGGGCTCACCAACGCCCAGGTCATCACCTGGTTCCAGAACCGCCGCGCCAAGCTCAAGAGAGACCTGGAGGAGATGAAGGCCGACGTGGAATCGGCCAAAAAGCTGGGCCCCAACCCCGCCGTGGACATCGTGGCCTTGGCCGAGCTGGAGCCCAGCGCCGAGGGAAGGGGCAAGGCACGGCCCGGGTCCCCGCCGCCGCCCCCCGCCGCCGCCCGGGAGCCCGGCGCT
>VZTT01015695.1:1698-24185 GCA_013400855.1 Buphagus erythrorhynchus | reverse complement strand
CTGGAGCCGCTCCGTCCGCCGCGAGGGGTCACCAGAGGAACCCGCATCGCGACGGCGCCCGCGGAGCGCAACAAATCCAATAGCCCTTCCTCCACATCCAAGAGAAACATGACATTATAAAAAAAAAAACTCCAAAATTTAGTCCAAACCGGCATCGTCGAGCCTGACACGTTTCTCCTCTTTGCTGGCTCTCCGCTAGGTGACAGCAGAGAAATCGGACAAAAACTGCCTGCAGTGAACTTGCAGAGAAAACGGCTTTTGAGCTAAGCCCTCACAGAGTAATGCAGTTGAGAAACTCGCATTATTGGCTGTTTTCCTGGAAATTGCAGAACTCACTGCTTTTAGGCTTCCAGCCTGCAGGCCTCAATAATTTACAAAAGTACGTCTCTGCATTTTATGCAATGCTCTTAAAGCAAATGCACTTGGGCTGGAAAAAAGTCAAGTATTGTTGGTTTAATGTGAGTAGTTACTTCATAATGTCAGCTATTAGCCTTGTAAAATATTCCAAAGTTCTTACTCTTGTAAACTGAATGGGCCTGATATTTCAGACAAGAACTCCCATCTGCACTGAAACTGCAGCAAGGCAGGAGACTGAGTTCCCTTGTATATTTACAGCAATGTCCACTTTTGTAACAGGAGTACTAATTTTATGCATATGCATTTAAATGCTGCTGCTCTTTTGCTGTTATCTGCACACCAGATTAAAACAGTAAGCTTTTTTAGCTTCAATTTTTTTTTAGGTTGAATCTTCAAAGTAGTTATAGTACAAGCTAGAGTAGGATCCAAGAAGTTACAGCATACACAAGAATCAATCATGGACTAGATGAAAAGGAAGGAATGAAATACACTTGTCTGAAGACGAATTCATCTTGACATGAGTTAAAGCACTGTAAACCTGCTGCAAGTAGGACACATTCTAGAACTCAGAGGGGATAATACAAACTTTCTACCTTAGCTCTATTCCTGACTAATCCAAAGCACTTTTTTATAGTAGGACCCCAGCTGGTCTGTGGGTTAGAGAGGGTTAATAAATGAGGATTGTTTTGAGAAGTATTTTCTGACCAAGGCTGACCATGGAGACTAAGAAGAGAGAAAGAAGAAAAGAAGATAACTAGAGAAAAAAAAACTCCACAGCTGTGAAAAGTATTTTTAGAAGTGTTCTGGGTAGAATAGGGGTAGAGAATTTTCAACCAATTACTGCTATGTTGACTAATTGTGACCAATAAGAAATTGTAAACTGTGTAGAGGGTATAAAAGATGGTGCAAAATTGTAATAAACAGATTTAACCTCCTGAATTATAGTGTACCTTTTGTGTGTCGCACTTGCCTATACAGCCACACTTTTTTGTGGGACAAGAAGCAGAACTGGTATAACCTCAACTTTTCAGCTTCTGTGCCTCTGTGAGATTCTCTTTCAAAAGAGAAATCCCTATTGCAATAGTATTCATAGTTTAATACAGAGGTATAAAGGGCTTGCAGCACTCAGAGTATCTTTTCAGAAAAGAAATCATTACTTGAGGTTCTTGTCTCCCTGTTCACTCTTTTTATTTTGTCATTTCATCTCATGTTTTGATTCTCCCTGAATTAATCTGACGCATATTATCTTAACTGCCTGTGTGATCTAAACATTTAATTTCGTTCCTTTAATTTATAAAGATCCTTTTCCCCAGCCTGGTTACATAACTTAATATTTTTAAGTATATTAATTCCAGTTTATAGTCTAGTACTCTACAGACATTGTTGTCACTCCATCTTTTGGGATGATAGAAATGCTACATGTTGGAAGAAGATGACCTAGTGGTGGAAGAACTTTGTCACAGGTCTCAGGGAATTTTTTTGATGGAAACTCAGTGATCTATTTTCTATTTTTTTTCTCTGTAAAAGTGTAGGAAAATATTTATGCATTTAGGCTGGCTTTTACTACATGTTGCATCATTGCAGTGATGTATTCAGTCACTGAGTAATATGTTAATTTTTTGTTTTATCATTCTTTGTGACATCTTGAATGATGCTTTATAATGTTTTTCTGTATTCTAAAAATAGCTGTCATAAAAAGACAAAAAGGATGGTTGGTGTTTATTAGAACAAATAGTCAGCTGGTTCTCTATACACACTATATGTAACATACCACACATACTGACTTAAACCACTAGTCCAAAGAAGGCACTAAAAAATATAGAGTATAGTTTTCTTTTAAAATTATACCTGTAAGGAGACAGTCAGTCATGCTCAGAATATTTGCCTCTTTTCAGGGTCAATTCCTTGTGCTATACAGGAATGTTTTGAAGAAGTGATGTCAAAAAAATTGTGTTTGTGACCAAAAAATGGAATTCAAATAAAACCAGAGAAGGGAATAGTTTAATAAAAAAAATTATTGAAAAAAATTCACCATCATTTGGCTGTACTAAGTAAGTAAAACACTAAGTGTGACTACAGTAATTAGGATGCAAATGGCTAGTACCATGAGCAAAATGATTCGGCAATATTTTGAATGCTTTTTTTCTCTCTCTTTCTTTTTTAACAAGGTATCATATCCAGGAGTATAAATATCCCCCATCCAGAACTGTAGATCATTAGGATTTTCCTAGAAGAAAAATCAGAAAATGAAATCAGTTTCTCTCTTTTACACACAAAGTCATTAGAACATACCCAGAAGTATTTTGGCTATCATCAGGTACTGATTAATGAATTTAAGGCATCACAACACATATGCAAGACACTTTCACTTGAATGTAGGTTGTGCTACTTTCCAGATGCTGCAAATGTTCCACTGGGGAAAATTAAAACCACACTTTTCATCCAGGAACCAAAAGTAGGACACCAGCCATTGAAATGTGCTTAAAAACCCAGAACAAACCATGTTGTCTTCTCAAGAAGAGATGACATTGTATAAACACAGCACTGACTCCCTCTTCAAAAAATAGAACAACAGGAAAGAAAAAAAAAGCAAAACCCAAACAAATTTAATCCTAAAAGTAATTTGTGCCAACCCACAAGGAGGTGGGATCTTTTATAGTGTGAATGAGGCTGAGAAAAATATATGTAATTTGATAACAGATTTTTGCTATGTACAGTTATTAAAGTATTTAAGTGCCACATTTGTAGATCTTCTCTATAACTCAGGGAAGCTGAGTTGTACAGTGTTGTGGTTTAAGAGTTTCACTCATCAGAGGTCATGTACTGCAAAATTCAAATTCCTGGTGTCTCACAAGATATGTAGACTTCTTTCCTGATAAGACTCATGTTTGTGTCACATCTGTACCAGAAAATACCTCCATATTTACTCTGTAATCCCACCTAAAGATCCAAGAGGGCTGCACAGTGGTTTATGCATGCACCACACAGCTCACAGCAATTCACTTGCTCAAACTCAGCACAACAGCCAATTACCTTTATGTGGCTGGCCAAGTTAGAGTGCAGTGACTGTCTGTCATAGTCTTGCACAGTCCAGGAAGGGGTCTTTTTCTTCTCCTCCCAGTCATCATCCACATAGATATCACTATACAATGGGTTGCTCTTGATTGTGGATTTCAGGGTGATGGGAGTAATGTGTTTCCCCAGGGATTTGTCTATTATTTCTTGACTGACCCTGTTCAAGTCTAAGCCTGGCAGCTCAGTGGCAGTTCTCTTTTCTCTCTGTAAGACACAAGTTAGATCAGAACCTGGCTTTCATTTGCATTACCTACAATACAGGCCCCCTTCCAGAATTATCACTTGTAATGCAACATAATCATTTTTAAACCACACATGTAACCATTTTTCTCCTTCTGGCAAACTTCTACAGTGAGGGAGCCTGACCACTCACTTTGGACAGATTTCTTCCTTCTGAGGAAAGCAGGTGGGTACAATCTGAACATTAAGTTCTTTTGCAAATGTGAACTGACATTATAATGCCTGCTGGAAAAAAGCCTCTGCTTTAGTGAAACAGTGCTATGGAGAACTGCAGTAGAACATTATAGTCCTGCTGAAGGCCATGGATGTGTGATGCAGAAGCAAAGATGTAAAGACAAAGCAGAATGATCACAGGGGCAATGGTGTGTACAAGACAACCTCAACTGGAAATGCATCCCTGATAGCAGGGGTGTGACTCACAGTTCTGTTCACACTCTTGAATGCTAGACTGCTAGACCCATGTCAGGATGTCAAAGAGGTTCTTCAGTCAGCTGAGGGCACTGTCAGAATTCACAGGTAATTAAACACCTGAGCAGTCTTCCAATAACAAAGGCTGTTAAATAAGACCTTTTAGAATATATGGGTGTCAAGGGAGGAAGAAGGAGAACAACCCTGATGGGATCATATTTTTGAGAAATCACAAGCTGCCTCTTAAAACAGCACTAAGGGTCTCTTCAGGGTTCTGTAAAATAGTAGTTACGATACTTTTCAATCTGCAATTTCATGGAGGAATGCAATCAGACTCTCTAGTCCAAGCTGTTCAGTATTTTTCACAACCTTCTGTCTCCAAGACTTTCAATTATCCTGTCATTGATCTGTGGTACCACAGTGTGTCAGCTGCCTAAGAGACCTGCTTTTTGCAGAGCCTTTTTCTTACACTAACACCTCTCCCAACTCTCAGGATTTTAGAACAAATACAGAGCAAATTCAACCCTCCTCATAAGTACTTTTATCCTTAGGAACTTTATGTTGGGTCAAGGGGAGCCTTGGCCTGACCCAGTGGTCCTGTGTCAGGTATGCTGGGAGAGGGCAATCCCTACCTCTCTCCTGCTTTTAGAAATTACAAAGGTGTGGGCAGCACCTGCTGCAAGATGCACATAAGGTAAAGTGCACATAATAAACAGCCAGTGAAGAAGTTGGGTCCTGAGAAACTTGCTTCCATGTAAGGATGACTTTCCCTGATTTTTTCACATTTACTGAGATCTCCAGATGTTAAGTTACTACAGGCTGGATGGACTTCAGCTGCAAAAGGGCTAGACACATGTCCTGCTTCTCCTTCCATCTTTCTGGTGGGAGCTCAGGGCATCTGACCTCCTGCATGCTGGCTTTGGGAACTGCTTTGACACCTCATCAAGTCAGTGAAGGTCCCCAAGATGATAGCAAACTGTTGGCTTCTTCTGCTTGAGTAATTTTCTGCCCACTTTGTGGGCTGGTGAATCCACTTTCAGTGGAAGTCAGCTGCTGCGTGCTATCACCTATTTCATGACTACAGTGTCTGTGTGCATGTATAGACTCCTATATTGGTCTGAGGCAGGCAGGTGTAGAAGGAAGCATAAGGACTGATTTCCTTCAAAAAGTGAAGGTGAAGAAGAGAAAAAAACAGATTTTGTTTAAGAAACTCTAGGAGGAAGTATCATGCTGGCATTCCTATCACTAAATCCTGCAGAATTGACTAAGCATGTTTCCCATCAATAATTGCCATTAGTAGGCGGGTGGATCCTCAGTGACCTCCCATCTTTCTGTTAGTTCATATGTTCCACATGTCGTTCCTTAGCCTTCACATATCCCCTGATAATATTACTCTCTGCATTGCAGTTACAGCTGGCACTGAAGCCCTCTGGGCTGTACTGGCCAGATTTCAGCTGAGCTGGTGTTTTTAACCGCCTTTTCTTTCTGACTGCATTTTATTTTATTTACTTTATTTCTTATTTAAGGTTTGTCATTGACCTTAATGACTCTTCCCTCAGGCTTGCTAAATAGTTGAACTTGGAGAACATTTTGTTGAAGAACGCGAAGTGTCTCACCAGGGAATGATTGGTCTCCCTAGGCCAAAATGTTGTGAAAAGAATGTGACTTGACAGTAATTTTTAAAGCTGTTTTAGATAAAATTATCCAAAACTTGGAATAGATGGCATGATGCAAAAATTTGTTCCTAAAAACAGTGCTTTGTGGCAGAAATTTTTCCCCTACTGTCTGAAGTACCTTTCTTTTCATGGGCATGAGAAGAGTGTGGTGCCTTGGAGCTGACGTAGAGAGGGAATAGATTAGGAGGGGCAACTGGGTTTTACCATGAGAACTGGACTGGAATTTGGGGTAGGATATAGTTTGCATAAATTTTAGAGAACAGACACTGAAGTGACAAACTGATTGGGAGAACGTACTTGAGTACAGCAGACGCTTGATTGTAGATATGTCCTACTAATTAGGGAAAAGAAAGGATAGAAGCTGGAATCACATGCAAACCCCAAAAGTTTTAGGACTAAGAAATTATACAAAGAAGTATGAACAATATTACATTAAACTTACGCATTTCTAGAAGCAGAGAAACATAAGATTAGACAACAAAAATATGCTTGCTTGCTTGCTTGAATTTCTGCAAAAGCTACTTTTTTACATTCTCTTTTAAGTTTCAAAACACATCCCAACCTTTGTCACAGATTCTGACTCATGCAGCAAATGCTCAAAGTAAAAGTATTGTAAATTTAGGTATCAATATCCATTACAGAATTCATACTATACACACTGAATATAAGAAGACAGTGTGAATGAGGGTGGAACAGAACAAATCAAAGGCAATTTATGCTATTATTCACTGAAAGGAAGCAGTAAGCAGCGGATACTCCAAGAAGCAGTAATTATGAAGAACATTGAACTGTAGATTAAATATGTTTGTGAAATACTTATTTAACAAGATGAAAAATGCTCAACTCTGCAAACACATAACTGTGTTTGATCTACATGTAGCTCATGAGCAAGAACACTGTTGTAACTGGCTAATAACTCATTTTTCACTGAGAAAAGTATGTCCCTCTTTGACAGACCCAGAGAGATGTCATGTACAAGTACTAGTATTCCATGAAAAGCCCAAAGATCTATAGACGGTCAATGTTATTTCCATTACTGAGTCAACATGTGCCTACTCCATGTTTTTTTCTTGTTGATTATTTTATAATGCAAATTATGCATCCCTTACAATACTTTTAACTAAAATGATAATTTAGTCTTTATTACTAGGAAGTATTTTTATCTCATTTTTATCTTTACTTCATCCTTCTGTTCCCACTGCTATTGTTGTTGATAGCACTGAAACAACCCAAGAGCCTAATCATTTTTTTCCCAGCCTGTGTTATGAGGTATCACCCATCAAACCCAGGACATCAACAGTTAAGGCTAGACCTTGGTTTCAAGCCCATCTACCTGAAAGAAGAGAAGAAAGAAACAGTTAAACAGTAAAGGAAATTTACTTCCTGGAACTTAAGCTTTTCTTCCCTTTCCTCCCAGACAGAACCTGTTTCTCTGTTCCCATTGCCAGCCCTCATTTCCACCTGATGTTGGCAATGATGTCCAGGGAAAGTAAGAAATGCTGTTGGTGGGCAGCTACACCTAGAACTTTTAACCAAGGAAATCCTACAGAAACTGAAAGCCACTAGATACTACAGGATTTGTTTCATAACAGCCTTCTCAATCCTAATGAAAGTGACTAGCAGGGTGGTCATTATATTTGATAGTAGTTTGTTCAATACTAGAACCGTCCATTGTGCAAAAGCCTTGTAACAGATTGTGGAGACTTTCCCTGCACTCATAAGGACATTTTTGAACGCAGACAAAAGGTCTGACAGACAAAAAACTGCTAGGGTGTAGCCAAGAATCCCTGTGGTAGGAGTATTAACTGCATAGGTATTGCTAGACCTTTGGAAAATAAAATCACATCTCATAGGAGATGCTATCGAAAAGCAATTGGGAAGGCAAGGATTAGCCAAAGGTGCATAAGGAGATATGAAAGACAGTAGGGCAGACAGCTAACATCAAGGATTCCTGAGAAGCCTGAGCAGGTCCAGAGGAGGCCACAAAGGTGAACAGAGCATTGGAGCACCTCTCTTATGAAGACAGCTGGGGTAGTTCAGCCTGGGGAAGAGAAGGCTGCAGGGAGACCATATAGCAGACTTCTAGTACATAGAGATGTCTGGCAAGAAGGCTGAAGAGAGAATTTTTACAAAAATACGACAAGAGAAATGGCTTTAAACTGAAAGGGGGCAGGTTTAGATAGCATTTTTCCCTGTGAGGATGATGAGACACTTGAACAGGATGCCCAAAGAAGTTGTGAATCCCCATCCCTGACAGTGTTTAAAGCCAGGCTGACTGGGGCTTTGAAGACACCTGCTCAAGTGGAATACATCTATGCCTATGGCAGGGCAGTTGGAACTGGATGACCTGTAAGATGCCTTCCAACACAAACTCTTCTTTGATTCTATGAATCTAGGAATGAATCTTTTCTTAAGGAAGGAAATGAAGGGGATCTGGATCCCTTGTCAGAGACATTAAGGCTAGGTACTGCAAAACTGAAAAGCCACCTGACATGGACAGGAAAGAGATCAGTAGATGGTTATAAACACTTCAGCCAAAGTGATGGGGATTTTTAGAGAAAAATTACATTCATATGGACTATTTTAATTGTGCACCATTGAGACTGCTTTTTGTAATTAATTGTTTAGTTAAAAAAGGTGTTTTATCTGTCATTGGTAATGCTGTTCTGCAGGGCTGTGAGTGCATTATATAAAAACTTCTGTACAGTCTCAAATCAAAGCTCCTGCCAACCTTGCAGCTGGCTCTTATTGTGGCCAGTTGCAGATGTCTAGGGAAGAATTAGGGAGAGAGTGGAAATACATAATGCATGTATGAGCCAGGGGACAAAGAAGTGACTCTAATCCAGCACTTAACTTAGGGATTTTAAAAAACCCTCTTGTCCTGGTATACTGAGAAACAAGCAAAGACAGGACACAGGCATTAACTCATATGCAAGGCCAAAAAAACACCATGCCAAGAAGTAGCATGCTGCTAAGACTGAATGATCTCTGCTGTCTTCCAAAAATAGGGGGGGGAAGGGGAAATATAAACAAGAAAGAGAAGTCTCAGAATTGCAGAAAACTACCAGGTTGACTACAGGGGAGACATGCATGAGAAACAGATATAGAGGATTAATCATCTGGTGTGTGCTGGGTATTTAAACATATTGTGGGGCAGAGAGTCCAGCAGGACTGGAAATTGTCAGGGTGATCAGAATCTGGTCAGTAGTGATCCATTTGCAGGAGAAAGTCTGTGCTTTTTATGCTGCTTTTCACAAGGAAGGGCCAAAATTCCTGGACTGCTTTATGGTTCGTTTTAGTCAAAGTAGACGATGAAAGTACATGCTAAGTACTAAGAAGCTGTTTAGTTTGCCTGATACCAAAGAGGAAAGTGAGGAGAAATACCAGCAGCTTTTTGTCATTACACCAGGCAGTTTTTTATAATGGAAACAGATTTTAAAACTTATAGGTGGAGAAAACACATAAGCACTTCAGTGCATTTGAATTTAAATGATCTCATAATAAAGGTTTGGAAGAGACCACAAACATATCACTGAGCAGTCACTTTGTATAGGGAGCCCTCAGTAGCAATAGTTTCTTAAAAGAATATTAACTTCTAAAGAGGGAATTTAGGCTACTCTCAAGTTTTAATGACTTTAGGAATCTGTAGACTATGAACACAAGTTCTGAAATTAATTCTCTCTTCCCCTCTCACCCTCCTTTTTCCATTTCTGAATTAACTAACCCTTAACCCTATTATGTCTCTCATCTTAAAGTGAAATATGGTATTCTTGCACCATTAGTTCTCCACTGTGCCATCGTGTTTCTTCTAATGTCTGGAACTCATCAGTACTTTTTCCTTTATTTGATTGTCAGCAAAAGGGGATAAAGAAGACAAGCTCCTAAGGGAAAGAGAATGGCACAATGAATTTTATCTGGACAGCTTGAATTCACTAATGACTACACTTAAAAGTATAGATTGTGTCCTAGGTTTAACACATAAAATACACCACTTCGCAAACTCCATTTTCGGAGGCATGGTGAGTACAGACATTTCCTTTGAAACAGCCATCCCGAGGCTGGGACACAGAGTTCCAGGAAAACCTTCTCGCTGGTGGCAGAGAGCAGAGCACAAGTCAAAAAGCGCAGGGCTCCCTGCGCGTTCTTACTCCTCCCGCAGCTCCGCAGCCCTGGCTCGGTGACAGCGCGTCCTGAGCGACAACAATGGGGAGAAGGATCCCTGCTGCGGAGGAGGCTCCGTGTGTGGCTGCCTCCCTCCCGCACAAAAGAGGGGTTTCGGTGGGGGCAGGGGGCGAGGGCAGCATTGCGCCATCCCCTGCCGCTCGGGATCCTTCGGGCTCCGTCCCTGGTCGGGGCTGTGTGCGTGGGACACCCCGGGCGGGCTCCCCGCCCAGCCCTCCCTGGGGAGCCGCCAGCGAGGATTACACAACACGAACAGAGCGGCTGGAGGCGCTGGAGCGGGCAGAGGGAAGGGTGTCTGGGGTAGGGAAGAAGCTGGAGAAAGTAAGGGGGGGGAGCATGGAAGCGGGTGGCACGGGGGGAGAGCTTTTGCAGCTGGAGGAGGACTGGAATGGACTCTGGGAGGGAGCAAAAGGGTTTAGAGAGCTGATGGGGAGAAATGTCTGAAAAGGAAGAAGTGCGACGGGAAGTAGCTGTGGGAGACTTTCAGCATCATTCTCCTCCCTTCCCCCAGGCTCAAGCTTTTTCGGCTCTTACTCCTCATTCCGCTGGGGAATCCGACTCCCACCCTAAGGATCCTGAGAATGTAGACCCTTCTCCATCACCCCCCTCACCCCCAACCTCTTATGTATGTCTCCATCCCTTGACAAGAACCAGACCTTGGAGCTTTTGCTCGTGCTAGGGGTGGGGAAAGGCGAGGGGCTCCCCGGGCAGCAGGAAAGGAGCAATGTGGAGCAGCAAGTGGGGCCCAGAGGGGTGTGAGCTGATGCAGCTGTACCGCTGCTGATCCAGACATGAACTTCTCCTCCGCCAGCTCCAGGGCCTCTGCTAGGCAGTGCACGCTTACACTTTTACCAAGAAATTGCTGCTACCTTTATATAATAACCTGGATTAATGCTGACAGCATGTTTCACACTTCCAGCAGTTGTCTTTCAGTGTAACAGGAATGCTAAAGTTGAATGAGAAAAAAAAAAAAAAAGGAAAATAGAAAGGAAGTTTTGGTGAGCCATGAAGATATATATATTTGCAACAAGAATCTTTAATGTCCCTCT
The DNA here is from genome assembly GCA_013400855.1 of Buphagus erythrorhynchus. Lineage (NCBI taxonomy): Eukaryota > Metazoa > Chordata > Aves > Passeriformes > Sturnidae > Buphagus > Buphagus erythrorhynchus. Next base: position 13,198 of record VZTT01015695.1, on the reverse strand, counting down.
AATGTGCCCTTTCATCAAGTTCAAGGGATATAACTTCACTTTCATTTTAAATCTGGGGCTATTCTTACTTCTTCAGAGAGCACATTCTATGTATACCTTTAGTACAATTAAGTGGTATTTGACTTCAGAAGACTATCTGGAAAATGCAATGAAAATATTACAAAGAGAAGTAGAAAGCCTAATACACTGAAATAAAGTCAGTGGACCGCCCTGAAGAAAGCAACTCTTCTCATGGAGCCTGATCCTCCCTGATGTTAATGGGAAAATATACAGGAATATTAATGATGCTGATTAAGAGATGCAGGAAGCTGAAACTACAGCTGGTGTGTCACCATCATGTAATTTTTCTTCTGATCCTTAAAACAAGGTAGAAAAATCAGGAAAATGTCAGTCTCTTTTAGTCCTTACCTGTAAATAGATCCTGTTGTGCCACCGCTGCACTCCAGGTAAAGCTGCTTCTGGGAATTTCGCCCAGTTGGCTGGTAGAAAGGCAGAGTTTTTCACTAAATATTTAACCTCCAGTTGCAGGAATTTATCAGGATGGTTGTTGTTTGGCAAAACGGAGAGGTCCATGTTTCTGTGCTGTACAGTAATAATGAAAACAGCCCCAGTTTCTGCTTCCTGGCTGTGCATGCTCTATTATTAATGACGTGAATAAGGATACGACAGCTTCCTGAAACTGTATCTGACCCCTGTTTGGTATCAGGCTCACTTATATCATCTACCAATGATAAAAGATTGTTTAGAAGTGGCAGAGCAGACAGGACAAGTTTCTGTAAGTGCCTGGCTTAAGTTTTCAGGGTCAGGGTCTATTTTGATAGATACATATGTGCTCATTAAAACTAACTGAGTACCAGTGAGTAGATGCATAAGACACTTAAATGCATACCAGCACTTCCTCAAGTTATCTGCCAGAAATGTCAAGCCTACAATACTTCAAAGTAACATTTTTTCCCCCCGAGAAAATTAGAAGCAGCTTCTAGTCAAAGCAAGTCCTCCTTTTCTGCAGCAGTACCAAGAGACTCCATTGTGCTATGTGGGTTGGTACCATTTACCACAACAGCTATGACATGCACTTTTTTTAGGGTCAGGGATTTCTTTCACAGTAAATTATTCTTGACCCTGGGAAATATTAGATTGTTTCAAGTAATTGATAACAGAAGTTTTCAGGGAATTGATTCTGCTCTCATTCAAATGAGTGGAAAAATTCACTGTTACTGACTTGAATGGTATGGTTTCAGTCCCATCACTTTTATTATTTTATTTTGAGATTTGATATTTTCATCATCTTTTTATGAGTCTGAAGTCCTTTTGACTTTCAGCTAATGAAATTCCTCTTCTCATTATGGCCTCTACATACTACTAGCAAAAGTAGTAAAATATGTATGTTTTTCTAGGATACGTTTCAGTTTGATGAAACTGCCACAGAGGACAAGCTTTTGAAAGTTCATTGCTTGAAATACAGGAAAACCTTTCTTGAATCAAATTTGTGCTGAGAGTTAGGGCATCACAAAAAACCTAGCTCTTAACTTAGACCACAGAATCAAACCACACAAATCAATTTACCACACACAAAATAGCTGAAATATAGAAACTAAATAAAAATAGGAAAACATTTTTTAAATCCTAAAGTAAAAATTAATAGTTGGATATACATATAAATTAAACCCCTTATTTACTTAGAATGCTCATCATATTTCCTTGCATGTAATTATTGGAGATTATTTTACAGCATATCTGTTTAAAATGCTTAATACAGCACCTTTTAAGTAGATGCTCAAATAAGTATCTGTGAGCAGCCAAAAAAGAGACAGTAGTGACTGTGTTTCTGAGTGGATGCGCATGCTTTTGGGGAACCTGGTACTACATTTAGAACTCTTTTGCCCCAGTCTAATGAAGCCCTGAAACACTAATACACCTTCCCAGTTTACCCTAGGGATTACCATGAAGCTGCTGTTTTAGACTTACCATGACATGTAGTTCTCACTTTTTCCCTGTGCAGTATTAACTAAGACAGTAATAATTTGTGTTCTAAAATATACTGATATATGCAACAATGACTTCTTAAACACAGACTTTCCAGCACAGGGAAACAGCCCTCTCGAAGACAGGGATCTTCTGTGCTACTGTAGCATAAGATGTTGTATGTGCCTGTGTGAGTTTACATACCAACACTACTCCGTTAGACATAAGAACACAAAAGACATTTTACTAAGTCAGACCTCTCCTAATCCCAGGATCTGTAACTTCATTTGAAAAGGGCAAGAACAAGATGCTGTTTTGGGAGATAGCGCACACCTGGCTACTTCCTGTAGTTCATTCCTTTATTACCTCAGAAGCCACATAATTTTTTTGTGCTTAAGTATCTTTTTCCCAGGTCTTTTATTATCTTCTATTTATAAATTGTCGATAAAGTTGTCTAACTGCTTTTCAATCCTTCTGATAGTACCTCCTGCAGAAGCAAACTTCAGAACCTCATGACTATCTGCCTAAATTGCTTACTTTTATGGCTTTTAAATTAATTTCTGTATTAGCCATACCAAGGATGCCCTCTTTGCAGTACTGCAGGGTTTTAAGAAGAGCTCCCCATGAAGCTTATCCATCACCTTCAGGATTTTTTAAACTATAGTTATAGTCTCTTTCTTCTCAATCTGAATTATCAACCTTTTTAATCTTGTAAGCCACCTAGTCTATCTCCTTGCTAATTTATTTTTCATTTTCAATGTGTTACACTGTCATTCTACTACATTGTTCATAAGAATACAGCAATCATAAGTGAATACAATGCTCATGTTGTGGTTATATCAGTTCCAAAAAGGGGAAAAGTTATGTCTTCTCTTCTGACAACATCCACCAGTTTTTGGTGCTTTTTTTCCCTGCTATTCTCATGGCAGTTAGTAACTCTCATAAGGCTCGTAACTTCACTTCTGTGACTGCCAGTGGCAAATTCAGTATCTTACAGGAATGGTTCAGGCTGTTTTCATACCTACAATACTTGACATTTACCTACATCAAAGTTTTTCAGTTAACGTCTTGTCTAATCACTCAGTTTTGTGTTTCTTGCCAATTGAGGCAGGAGTTAACCAGGAGAGCCTGTTGTCACCTGTGTAGATGAAGAATTCAGTTTTTACTCTTCCTCATGCCATGGATGACATCTGACATCTCTGCTATAAAGAACCCTGCAACATTTCATCTGGAAAAGCCATCACAAGTAATTCACTGAGCTTCTCTTCCACTCCATTATCACTTGTTTCACACTTGTGCTATCAGATGGTTCCACAGTCTCCCCATTTGGCTTCCTGGTTTGGATGTATTTCAAGTTCCCTTTCTATTAGTTTGCACATGTTTTTTACAGATCTCTTTAAATTCTTTCTGTGTGCTTCTAATTTTCTTTTTATAATTGATCTGTTAGGTATTAGGGCCTCCACTGCTCTCTTGATTCAGGCAAGCTTTCTATTTTTAGTGCATTTTTCAAATAGGCAAATGGCTGCTTTTCTGTCACTGAAGAAGATAATGAAAACTGAATGGAAAAAACCTGAAACAACCCAAAATGTACCCACTTCCTCTAGAACAAAGCAGCAATTTCCCTTCAGAATAAATTACAATGCAATTAAAATTCAGGTATTTCTTTAAGAGAGTTATGAGAAACGGTAGCTGTTGTAACTTTTGGTCACTACTCTAGCTGGCCAGCACATATGTGGGAGGAGGAAGTAAACCTGCTGTGCACCAGCCTAGCACAATCCCTGTGTACTACTTAAATCCCACTTAATCCAGCAAAATAGGGTCTAAGTGGTATTTAATTAGCAGAGAGGCCTACTCTAGCCCTTAGGAGCTAAGAGTGAATTTCACCTTTACATGCCAGCTGAACTTGACTGATTTGACACTCATTTATTGAAACGTTACATATTCATCAGGCTGGAAGGAAAACATATTAATGCAGAGATACTGTTCTTGAAAAAGAAAGAACAAATTAAAAAGAAAAAAAAAAAAAAGGAGAGAAGACTAAACTCTGGATTGTCTATGTCTGCGTAAGGCTAGGGCTTGCCTGACCACAGCTGGAAAGGGCTGCCCACTCAGGTCTGTGGAAAACTCTGCAGGGCTGGCACATACATGCCTGCCCTCCCCACAGCATGCTGTGGCTCAAGCCATAGCCTGGGCACATTTTCAGAATGTTCTTATAATTTTCTGACCAAAGAGGTATTTCAGTCTGTACTGCTCCCCTGAATGATGATAGTGTATACTGAAACAGTAAACTTGCTTTCAAATTCAGAGGCATATTTGCTATTTAGACACAGAACTGTTTCAAAATTATTCACATATATTTAACTAATAGTTTTGTACTACAGATGCTAAAGGAATCAGAACCAGACTTATCAAGCACTATAACATCCTGATTTCACTCATTAAATTTCTAAAAAATGTCACTTTAGACCACAACTTTCCATCCCTGTCTCCCAATGAAAAGTACTTCTTTTTTATGATCTTCTTATAGAGGTGATGGGAGGATGATTTCAGCAGTAGTCACTGATTTGTTTTTGACACACACAGGCAGAGTTAAAACACACTTTTTAAATTTTGTGATTAAGATAACATTCTTAGTTAGTGAAATATTCAAAATCAGCAGAGCATAAACATTTAGAACTGTGAGGATAATATAACTGGCTGATAAAAAAAATTCCTCTGCCCCTAGTCTGGAGGCATCTTTTCTTTTGCTTAATTTTCAATTGTGATTCAAGTGAGTGCAGAAGTATTACCAAGATTCAGTGCTAAGTATGAAGAAAATTTAAAATAATAATTGCTTCTTTCGCCTGCCAACTACAATAATTCTATTAGACTTTCAAATGTGCATCTGTAACACTAAGGAGTTATGCCCCAGAGCAACTGAATTTTCTGTGCATTAAAACTTTTTAATTATAAAAAAGATAACATTCCATGATGCCAACATTATTTTTCTTTCTTTTTTTACTTTTCAAAACCAGAAGGTATTTTATTTAAAATCATACATTAGCACCTCATTAAAGTTCCAGTTTTCAAATGCAGAGCAGTAAGATGCCAAATCAAAGATTTTGATAGTACAGCTATTTGAAACACAGATGTTGATTTTAATTGGAGTTAAGACTGCATCTAAGTATTCTTCCTAGACAGAATCACAGTCCTGACTGGGGGCCTCAGTTTCCTCAGTTTATTGTCTGTGGGTATCTGTGGTTATCCATCAGTGGAAACTGTGTGGGTATCTACACCACATCTATACACTAGACTCTTTGCAGAGAAGGAAAAGCAGCAGTCACTTAAATAAAGTTGCATTCCCTTTTTGCTTTGAGTAGAAAATATGCCTTTCTGGCTTATTTCTTCAGCTGTTTTGCCTTCAGGTTTTGCTCTCCTACATATTTCAGAACATACTTAAAGCCTTGCATCACAAAATTGGGGCAGAAGACCTACTGTTGACCACTTGCCTAGTTCAGCCATTACAGGACTCACCTGAGAAAAATACCTGCCTCTCCACAGAATGCTACTTTGTTATTCTCAACTTTCCATATATATCAAGGCTCACAGAGTGACATGACTGTCTGAAGCTGCAGACTGGTGCCAAGTCAAGAGGCAGAAGGCACTCGTACTGTAGCTATACCTGCTGCAATGCAGAGCTCAATGGATTAATCTACCAGACTCAGACACACAAAAAAAAGAAATTTTCAAATAACAAAAGGAGCTTTATTTTTTATTGAAAATGTAAAAATCATGTGAATCATGTACAATATTTTCTCATAAGGAAAATCTTAGCTGTTTCATAATGTTTCACAAAACTGTAAAACAATTAATTTTTATATAGACTTTTTCATTAGACAAAGAAAAAACCAAAGTAGTATTACAAACCTATTTTCTAAATCATCAACAGAAAACTGAGAATGTTTAAGAGATTAATTCATACAAGTGGCAGAAGAAAGGACTCTTCCATGCGTAAATCTGCAAAAGGACACACAAAGGTATAGAGGGGCATGGGTTTTTTGCTTAAAAACTTTAAAAATTAAGTGACATGTTAAAACACTACAGACGTGGATTCATAGGATGGCACAAGTTCTAGAACTGCTTTTCTCTACACTACCTCAAACAGTGCAACAGTGATTCAGTGTAAATTTCTACAGTGTTTCATTGATTTAATACTTGTGTTCAAGTATGTGTCCATGAGAAATGATCAAAATCTCTACTTAGCTAATTTAATTTTCTTGTTTATAATATAAGTTACAGTAGAATATCCCCTTCAGTATGTTTCTAAATCAAATTAACTAATTTCACAATACATTCTGTAATAACCTGTTTAATAATGTTAGCTTGTTCACTTTGACATCTGTTGCATAAAACCACAAGATCATTCTGACTCCAAATGCCAAAAATATAATAAAATTAAAAAGAACTTTATTTCCATATACAACAAAACTATTCAGCTAAATTAAAATAAATTCAAGATAACATGACTTTTTTTTTTTTTGCAACAGATGACCTTACTAAAAATAAACCTTTAAAATACTAGTTACTATTTTTAAAAAATTCTGATAAGTGTATCCAAAAGTGTTCATATAAAAATTAATTATGAAAATGTCAGAAGATAAAACATGTTGGCTGTTGAACCAAAATCATTTAGGATCTCTGGCAGGCAAAAATAAATTAATTTGATTAAATTATATGTCATCTGATAATATTTGGTCTGAAAAAGCCTGTGTGGGTGTGTGTGTGTGTGTTTATAAATAATAAGATTGCAAAGAGCCGAGAGCCAGCCAGCCTGACAGAGGTCAACTCTTTTGTTGCATTTTTTGCGCATAAAAGTCCCTGCACGTCTCACAGCATCGCTGATACCACCTCATGTCTTGACAGAGGTTCTTCTCTCTTATCACTCTGCAGTACACAGGCCACTGGTCTCCTAGGCACTTGAATGTTAAAGCAGCTGTGAAACAACAACAGCAAAGTCAAATATAAATTACTGTTGCCTTTACTAGTGAAGAATCACGTAGCAAAAGAGACAAGGATATAAGAAGTGTATCTGGGGAAGAGAAAGGGTTATAAATGTAGATATTTAACAAAAGAAGGAATTCCCCTTGTCCTCCTGCTGTCAATATATTCAATATAAAAAATTGTTAAGACCAGCTTTATTTACAAATGAGATTAAGTTGCATTGAACTTAATTAGTTTAATGCCATCTAGCTATCTTCTCATGAGTGAGTGGAGCCCATCTTTCTGCCTTGTTTCAATTATGAAAGCCTCTTTACACGGCTTGTCATAGAAGGACTGTGGTACTAAAGCTGGAAATGTCCACATTTAGTTATACATATCAAGTATAACTAAATACTTGCATATGTAGTATGCTGTGCCTACATGAAATTAAAATGGAAACCCAGTGAAAAACAGGGTACAAGAACAAGATACAGTCCCAAAACCATCACAAACACTGGAAAAAAGTCAATCTCAGATTTGAATTAATCTCCTATGCTAATAGAAGAGAAATTTATAAAAGAGCTGATGGCACAATCACCAACAGCTTTCACTAGCCCTACCCCCAAATCAAAAGATCTCTACTGCATGGTATGAATGGAATTGGAGGTCAAATATACTGAAGGGAAGAATTGCATTATGTATTTTGGAGATGTTAAGGTTTCTATTGGATTGGATTCTGACTCCATGCTGGATGACATTGACTTGTAGATTACTAATATCTGTGCTATATAATAATCCATGCCATGAGGACAACATAGTCCAATTCTTTTTTTCACAGTTCACATTAAGTCAAATTTTAATTGACACTATAATTTTTGTGTGATTCTTTCTGATTCACTTAAGTCTGTAACACAAAGCTGCTTGTATAACCTCACCAGAGGAAAATCATCAATGGTGGGGAGATGGCATCTTGTTTCTGAGAGACCAGCTCAACAAAGAAAGATAATGTACAAAGGGGAGGAACCTTCAAACAGTGAAATAGCAAGGAGAGGGCCATAAGCAACAGCAAATTGAAACAACGACTACTGCACAGAAATGTTCTAAGATTAAAAACCTCAAAGAGAACTACCTTTCACTGTCTTAAAAGAAGTATTACACACAGTCTGAAATGCCTTGTCTTGTTTTGGTTTTGTTTTTCACAGTCTTGTTTTCCATGTGGGAGTAATCTATTGCACAGGAAGGTTTATCTTAATGAGGGCTCTGGAAACTCAGTTGGAGAGGGTGTGCTGTCTTACAGCAAGTCTTTGAATGTTCCTGTCATGCTCAAGATGCAGATGAATGACTAGGAGAACTAATAGTAATCATAATAAACAATGCACTAGGAAACAAATCTACCAGATTTAACAGTTCTGTAGTTATGCAATAACATAATTTCATTAAGAATAAAAGAGACCTGAGTTCTGCCAGGTACAGCAAATCTCTTCATTTAAAGTAATTTTCTTTCACACATCCTAATACATCAGGCATAGATGTAGACATTTGAACTAAACACAAGTGGAAAGAGCTGTTTGCATTTTAAGAACAAATAAGGGCCTCCTTGATCTCACAAATATCAAGAGAACAGAGTTTGCAGAATTTTCAAACAGAACAGAAGGTATTTTCTTACTTTAGAAAGGTTTGATAAAATTGACTGGGTGAATATATATAAAAAATATGTATGTTTGTAGTGTCTCTAATATAAATATATTTGTATATGGGATGTTTTGTTCCCTTAATACCATACAGTCCCATAATAAGGTCCTTTCTTGGATAACAAAACCCTTCACCATTCTTAGACTCTCTGATGTACATACTCAAAACCTGAGGCAGGAAGATCAATCTCTGCATAGAATTTAAATCTCCTGAATATCTCCTGAGTTCTAGACTTGTTTCTGAACTGGGATCATCATTACTGTATGGAGAGAAAGAACTGAAAAGAGATTTGTCATTTTTGACTGCTTACCTAACCTGGGTGATGTTATTGTGTTAACATTAATTTTCTCGTTACAGGGATGGAGATGACAGGGTCTGTAGGCTGCAGGCTTTTCTGAAGAAAAGCATTCATTGCCATGCCTTCCCGTGATCTTGTGCATGCACTGAATGACTCGAGACTGCATTCCTTTGCCACAGGTGACGGAGCACTGGAACACACAGAAGACACATTCATTGGAAAGGTCTTTTTGCTGGTACTCATGAATGTGAAATGCCAGTCCACGTGAAGTCAGTGGCTGCTTCTTCAGATGTCAGCATTCCAAGATTTCTGAATTCTATTCCCATAGCTAAATGAAAATCAACTAAAAAAGCACAAATTAATTAGCAGTATTAATTGAAGGACTCACTCCAGCATCCTATTGCTGTCTATTTTGTAGAGCCTGTGATGAAACTCAAAAACAGCAATGTGCCTGAAGGTTACTCTCACGTACCTATATACTAATTTACTCTTATTAGAGGTTAAAGTGCTGGAAAAAACATTCAAAGATACAGCAGAGAGAATAATTTTTAATAAAGCCAATAATTAATTAATTACAGCAAAAGTGTTCTTTCTGCAGAGCAGAGTTTATGCCTCCTGGCTTTGCACCACATCTTCATGTTTTCACATGTGTCTCACAAATAAAACACACAGTGTGAGACATGATGCCTGGCCTTTAATTAATCTTTCCATCTTGTTGCCACAGAGAATGAGGTAAGAAAATCAAACAACTGAGCACTGTAACAATGGTAACATTTTACTTCTATCACTGTAACATAATATATTAGAGTGAAAACTTGGACAGTGCTGTACAGATGCTTACAAATCCTATTCCAAATAAAATGAAACAAAACAAAACATGTTTTCGTCTTTTCTGACTTTTTGTGAACAAAATTTCATAGGACGTGAATTACTTTTCTGTCCATTTGACACACATGCTATTTCTTTAACTACAAATTTATTTCAAAATTACGTATTGGAATTTTCTCCTAGATTCTAATGATTTTGACCCAAGTACCCAGAAATTTCACCAAATTTTACAGAAATGTTCTATAGAGAACATCTTCAAATACTAATCAGTTTCTTGCAATGAATAATATAAGGCTGCAAATTTTGCCACATAATCCTGGAAATGTTTTTTTAAATGTTTTTTATTACATAAATGTACAGAATCTATTTCCTTGGGAGGCTTCAAGAAGCAGCTGAAAAAAAAACTGAAATGAGAAAGACAAGGACAAGGTGCTATAACAAAAATGTTTCCCAGCCATCCTGTTTCGAGATAGAGATGGAGAAGTATAGTTTTCTGCAAAGGATGAACAAACTTTGACTACAGGAAACACATTCCGTGTCCATGAAGTCATCTTAAACACGAGGTTGTCCTGCAAATACATCAACCAACTGCTGCCAACTGAGAGTAGACACTGAATATTGGAGAATAAAAGTAAGTAGTATTTTTCTTCTTTATCTTGAAAAGACAGGGAATTGTTCTGACTTCACTAGGAGACACCTCAACTTCTGCAGATCAGCTAGATGCACCTTCAGAGCAACAGCTCTGACCCTCATTTTGACATTCATTTTACTGTATACGCATGTGTGTATTCAAGCTGAAGAAGACTCTTCCAAAACTGCCAAGACTCTTCCAAAACTGCCTCTCAAACTTGCCTCACCTTTGGATTTCTCTCACTGCAAATATTCAATCTGAGCTAAATACCTTTCACTGTATGTGCAGCTGTCACACTATAGGTAGTGCTCATGGTATGTAGTTAAAGCTGTATATGATCTGCATGTTTCTGGATTTTCCATTTTAAAACTCTAACAAAGCTTTCAATTTCAAAGAAATAAAAAATATTTTACACATTAATCAGTGAATTAATCAGAAATAAATTTATCTGTCAAGACTGCTTGTAATTTTTTTGTACATATATATATTTATAAGATTCACAGAACATGCCCACTCTCAATCAATATGTAGCATTTTCATTAATTCAGTAGGTTTTAGGTTAGTTTAAACCCACAGCTTTTATTATTAGTAAATGAAGAATACATTTCTACAGTTCTTCTTCCCACCCACTCTATATCCCACATGTCAGTCTTGCAAATGCAATACTTTAATTTTGTGGGGGTTAATAGCATTTTACTTCTCACTACTCAGATGACCTACACTTTAAGGCCATGTAGCTGATTAGCAAAAATTCCTGTAGGACAACTGTGTTTGTAGGTTTAGACTAAATGTTCTAGTACACAGCCAGAAGGGTTTTTTTATGTGGCTGTTAATCTGTGCGTCTTGGACACGGTCCTAAAGGTACTGTAAAACCATTCAAGCAGCAAGACATGTAAAACATTCCTGTTAAAGATTACAAAAAAATTCCTCTGTAAAGATGGTTAACAGCTATTTTTTAAATTTTTTTTCCTTAAAAAAAAAAAATCTTACCACCCTGTTTGAATTTTGTCCTACTTTTGAACTTCTTTTAGACATAATTTCAAGGACAGAAACCTAGGCGTTAAATATAACAATCCTTACACTTGGCATGCACACCCGCTACCCAAGATTCCTTCTTTCTGTTGCCT
>VZTT01015687.1:45016-80469 GCA_013400855.1 Buphagus erythrorhynchus | reverse complement strand
CTGCTGGCCTGACACCTTCCTTTGCCTCCCCAAACACTTCCAGTGGGCAGAACAGCTGTGTTCTTACAGACACCTTGTCTCCATCTGAGTCAGCCCGTGCTCCCTCCTGGATGGGTCACAGGGTTTCTGTTTCCCTCTCAATGCCACATCAGTCTCCTTGGGTGTCACAATGCCAAACACTGGGGGCCAGAGAAAGGCTGCAGCTGGCAGGACAGATACCAAATCCAGGGACAAGGACACCTCCCTGGTAAATGACAGCCAAAGCAAAGGAGGGCATCAGCTGAGGATATTGCTTGTAAGGGTAATTTCCCTCCCCAGTGCTTGCACTCAGACTGTGCCATGAATGATTTTATACCCTGAGCAACCTCCTACATAAAAATGCTGAATTAACTATATATTGAAGGTCACAGACAAGGATAGGATTTTACTGCTGAAAAATACATTTTCCATTAATAGTTAAATAAAATAAAAAGCTACCTTCCAAGCTTTTTTGAGGGGGAAAAGTCAGTGGCAATTGAGTTGCTTAATAGTTTAAATCCCTGTTCTAGCATCTAAAGGGACATATCTCACCCCAGCAATGGCCACATCCCAACCCTGCCCCAGCTGAGGAGCTGGAAAACTGCAATTCCTGTTGTTGTTACTTCCTTGGCAGCACTGCTAGTCATACATGACTCAGTCAGCTCCATTCACTCACTGAGCTGCACAACAGACCCTGCCTGTTGTTTGGATCAAGTATCCAGCCAGCTTGATGCTTTTTCTCATAACTAGTGCTTGCCTGGACTTACTCACTGCAACTCCCCTTGCACAGTGGAAATCCTAATATCTCTCTTCAAAAGCACTTTCCCACTTAGTTTTACACTATTTACATAAAAAGGACAAGGAGTCCCTATTTTTTTCTCAGCATGGGTAAATCCTTACATCAGCCTTGGGTGTGCACTTCCCCTTCATTACTGCAGTGTTTCAGGATGTTAAGAGGTGCAGCAAGATGATTAATGTGAAATAAACTCAGGTTCCAATTCTGCGCTGCAGCTCTTCTTGTGTGTAGCCTTACTGTTTTCCCCTCCTGAGTACAGGCAACACTGGTTACACTCAGTTTCTTTCCCCTTGGGCATCCTTCCACAGTGCCAGCAGAGCAGAGAATTGAGCCAGCACCCTGTCTTGCAGTGCTTTTCCAAGGGGTGGATGTTGTCCCTCAGCTGCACGCCCCACTCTGGGCTGCTGCACTTCTCTTCCCCATGGCTGCAGCTCACCTGAAGCAGTCCCAAATCACCACTTCATCTCTGATCTCTTGGTGTTAGTTCCTCCAGGAGACCCAGCACACACCTTCACAAGACAAAAGGCACAAACCCAAACACAGGAGGAGTTTCAGAACATAAGGAAATACTTCCCTGTAAGGGTAACTCAGTGCTGGGTTGCCCAGAGAGGCTGTGGAGTCTCTGTCCCTAGGAATATTCAGAAGCCCTCTGGACAGGGTGTTGGGCAGCTGACTGGGGGTGGCCCTGCTTGAGCAAAGGAGTAGGATCAGGTGCCACCAGACATCCCTTTCAACCCCAACCATGCAGTGACCTGTGAAGAGCAGTCTGAGGCTGAACATTCACAGCTCACAGTTCTGCTGGATGGCAAAGGCCCTGGATTGGGGAGAAACATTGCTTTTACCCAAAAACCTTCTCCACGCTCCCAGTAACTTCCAGCCTTACAGTCAAGCTGAGCCCTGGCCACAGCTCCTGCTGCTCCACAAGCACCATTCCTCCTTTTCTCCTGAGCGATTGACTGAAGAAAGCTGAGCTGTGAATACCCTGCCTGGATACCTTAACCTGGTGGTTTGGGCTTCCATTCAGATTTGCCTGGCAGCTTATTTTTTGCCCCAGTTCAGGTCAAGCCCTCCTTCTCCCTTCATCAGAGCATGAAATCCCAGTGCTGCTGCAGCCAGCCAGGTCCCTGCTGGCCAGATTTCCACCTGCTATCCCTGCACTTTATGGCATTCACATGCTCTGTCACGCTGGATTACATCCACCCCAGTGCTGTTGTCAGGGAGCTCAAATACGGTTCCTAAAAGCCTCAAGATATACCTTTAGAGCAAAATAACAGCAGGTTAATGGGTAGATGTAATGCAGCGTGAAAAAACCTTGAGGATCAGAGAAAGAGGGTTTTCAAAGCAGGGTGATGGAGGGAAATTCCTCCAAGAAATTAAATATTGCACAATTTGATGGTGTTGAAGAGCATCATTAACCCCCAGCACTTAGGAATTGAAAGATGGACCTGAAGAAAAAGTGTGAAGGAGAGTGATTTAAGGTCAAAATCATCATCTTCCTTTTTCTTTCTCTTGAGGTATCTTTCAAATTTTCTTTTCAGTCCTGGGGGAGGGCTCAAAATTTGCCGTTGAAAAAAACAATGGAAGTCAGAATGGGGTCTTTGGGATACTGCTGGCCATTAATGGGGAAGCATTGTGGTCTTACAGAGATGGGGTGGATTTGGGCCCTCCTCTCATCAAAACCCTTACCGCTGGTGAGGCCAGGCAGTCCAAGGCATTGCAGCATCCCCACAGGCAGAGCTCAGCTGGCCCCCAAGGCTGGGCTAGGGGCCACTCACAGGTAAAACTCTGGACAGGACTGCCATGAGATGCCAGCTCATTTGGGAATGGCCACGTAGCACAGCAGGGGGTGATTCAGGTAGAATGGATTTTTTTTAGCTTCCCATCACTGATTTTGTAACTGCTTCCTTTTGTCTCAGGCACTACTCTGACCTGAGGCTTTGTAGACAGCAAGTCTTGACCAGCCTCTTTGCCTACAGCTTGGGCTCTTTTTTAAGCATGCAAAGCAGAGGCAAGTGGGAGAGCAAGGGCTGGTTTAGGGCCCTTTAGGATATCCACAAGATGGGGGACCCAGCCCTGCAGCTCCCCAAAAGCCCTTGGTCAGCACTGGCTGACAGGCTCAAAGCATTTCAAATGAGAAGTTGTGGGGACACGACCTGCAAAGCTGACCACTGTGTGATCACTTTTCCTTTGTTTACTTATTAATACCTCACATAATTATTTAGGGAAAAAAAAAATCAAGCAAGCCTTATCATGACAAGATTAGAATCATCATCAAACCAAGCACTGGTTACAACCCCAATGGCACTGGCACTGCTGCCTGGCAGAGCCAGTGCCAATCCCTGCACGTCTGTGCCCTTATCACAGACACCTGCCACCCCTGAGCAGGGCTGAGCATTGCTCCCAGAGTGGTCCCTGCAGACAGCAGCTGCTCCAGCTGTATCTCTCCAGGCAGGGACTGGGCTCTGTCTGACATTCCAATGGCTGAAGCAGGCAGGTTAGTTCAATCCAGGCTCCTGGGCAGTGGCAGCAGGACAGTGCCCTGCTCAACCCAAACCAGCAAGCTCAGAAGTTGGAAGAGAAGATTTAACAGGTTGGCAGGGCCAGCGCTGCCTGGCTGAGGCTCCATCCAGCTCTCCTGTCCTGCTGGACACAGAGGAATCAAGGGACTGGATTTCCCTCCTGGTGCTGAGGAACCACAGGACTCTATTTGCTTTTCCCCATGTCACTTCACCCTCTACAAATTTCACTCCAGTGTACACTGTCTTTTTTCAGCCTAGTGGCAGCAGCCACCTGCACAGCATGCTCCATCATCCCTCACTGCTATAATAACCTCTGAGCCCAGGGCTGTCTGTCCTCCAGGTATCAAATTCCCAAGACATCCGAACACTTTCCTATCATGTTCCCACTCATCAGAGCTGCTGCCAGGCTCAGCCACGCACCTTTCCTCTGCCTACTGCATGCTTCCCAAACTGCAGTGGTGGTGACTGACCTGCAGGCCAGCTCTAGGCTCAGGATGCCACCCAAGGTGACCTGTTCTGCAGCAGGGACACACAAATGCAGTGTGGTTGACACTGGTCACCAGATGGACACATGCATCTGCAGCCTGCAGGGTGGCCATGCTAGAGGCATGACAAAAGACATCCTGCTTTGAGCCAGAGGGCACACCAGCCATCCACGAGCTGCATGCACAGGCACACAGATGGATGGGGCAGGGCAGCACTGCCCTGTGGGAATAAGAACCTGCAGGATGTGCCAAAAACCCCATAACTGCCCAGCCACAGCAGCTACTGACACTGCCAAAGGGGGGGAAAGCCAAATATTCCTTCTGCAGCATTGTGAATTATGCAAAGGTTTCCAGCGGTATGGCAGGATAATCCAAGGACAAGCAGCTAAACGAGTTCTGAGAACTCATATATTAGATCAGTTAATCTAGTTGAGGTGACATCTAAATATTGTCTAATATTTAATAATTTAATTGTAATAATGGCTCCAGTGATCTAAAACACAAACTAAAGAGAGGAGCATCGAAGCTCTGTGCTCTTGCAAACCCTTGTTTGATGAAGTGCCATCAAGAAGCTGGAGACCGATGCAGAATTCAACTTTCCCATACAAAAAGAGGTCAGATCTTAAAAGCCTACCTAAATGTTTTCAGTGTTAGAGCCCCGAGTCATGCCCCAGGAAGAAGCATTGAGTTCCATGTAAGGCTCCCTGCCTTGGGAGCTCAGAGTTGGATCTTTGGGGGTTCACCTTCACTTCCTTTAAACTCACTAGAACAGAAAAGGGCTGAGGGGTGTCAGGAGGAGGACGGAGTGCTGGCACAGACACACACACCCCCCATGTGAAGGCTGAGGAAAATGCTGGTATCACATGGCCAGGGAAGAGGGGGTAGTAGCTGTTTCTCAGCCAGCCCTGCAGCAGATTCCATATCATGCTGAGGTTTGCTGTGAGATGGCCACACACTAACTGTATGGGTTGTGCCCAGTCTTCCAGCAAGAACAAACTCAGGTGCAGATGGCACAGGGCATCCCCCAGCACTGGTGCATCCCCTAGTCATGACACCCTGCAGCATCTTCCTGCATCTGGGACAAACCCTGCGAGCAGAACTACACAGAAATAAGAACTGCACAAGAACTACAAATAAGTAAGGAAATAAGTAAAAGTTTTCCTGGCCTTTTCCTAGTCCAGAAATCTTCTGCCACCCACGCTGCTCCCCACCCAGCCCCAGCATGTTGACACAAGCGTGGTGGTTGGGAAGATGCTGGCACAGGAGCTGCTCCAGGACAGCAACTGCTGCAGGGGCTGGGAGCCAGCCGCAGCAAAAGCTTGTTGAAACATTTTCTGACTGTGAAAAAGAGGATGTGAACACCACTCCAGATACCATGGTGCTAGGATTATCCTGGAGATGTTAGTATGAATTTTGTTTTCAGCTTGGGAAAGTCAATGCCTGCAGCTTCACTAGTGGTTCCCCTACACACCTGACCTTACCCATGGATGTTCTGCTCTCCTGCCAAAGGGAAGGATCCTATGGAAGTAAATGCTGCAGCTTCCCCACACACTCAACTGAACGAGGTCAGCTGGAATAAAACAGAGAATGAGAATGGGGCTGGCCACTTCTCATGTGGGAGTAACAGCAAGGCTGGCACTGGGATTATTTTCTTTTGCAAGAAAAAACTAGGAAACAATCACCAGGGTTTTATAGAGTCTGTGTCAGAGGAAAATTGAAGGGATAAGAGCAGATGCATTTGTTATACAGAAGACTCATCATTAGAAATGAACATATAAAATTTAATAGCTTGGTTTAAAATACATTTTCAATTAAAAAACAGCAGGCAAAACAAAAAAAAAAAATCAGTTTCATAAAACATACATGACATTGCTGCTACTGTTATAAGACCCGTGTCCCAGAATATCATAGTGGAAAACAATCGTCAGATTTAGTTCACATACTTCATTAAGCAGTAAAAAGAAATAACATTCATGTCAATCTTACCTCTATAGAGACTCAATCTACTTCCCTGACCCTAGACCAAGTTTCCGTAATAAAACTTCCATTTTCAATAAAAATGTGTAAATATATATATGTATTCTATATATCAGGTTTTTTAAAAAACTTCCCTTGCCATAGTAAAATGATTCCCATGACTGCTGAAGGGAGGCCCAAGCAGGAGGCTGGTGCTGGCTGGGTACAAGTCCCGTGGTGCTCTGCCAGCAGTGCATTCCTGTGCAGGGGGGCAGGTGTTGGCCAAGTCTCTTCAGCATCGTGCTGCACACCAGCCTCTCTCCTTCAGCCTCGAGCCCACGTGTTCTGGCCACATGCCCACAGTCTGTGTGCAGTTTGCTCAACTCCAGCCACAGAGCAAAGAGGGGAGCATGCAGTGCCCAGAGCATTGCCAACCCTCTGTTGGGACCCATCAACGAAGGAGGAGAAGCAAGGAGGGGGGAGTAGAATGAACCAGCTCAGGATTGATCCAAATACAAATTCCAAAATACTGTGTTTTATATAAATCATTAAAAAAGAAAGTGGGGAGGGACTTCAAGTGGTCACCTGGACTCACCACCAAGGGAGAACAAATTACACCTGTAACAGTCCAGAGGTACCTTTGCTCAGCCTGGCGCTGAAGACCTTTGATGCCAAACCACTGCCTCCATGGGCAACCTGCTCTCCTCACTAGAGAAAACTGCCTCAATACCCAGCCTGAATTTCTGTGATTTACACCTACTACTCCCTGTGCTTGCCATGGATAGGGAGGACATGTCCATGGGTCAGGAGGCTGCTCCCATCAATCATCCCATCTGAACATGACCCCTCACCAGCCAAATCATGCTGGCCTTCCTCCTCAGAAGCCATGAGCTCTGGCTGAAGGACCTCATGGTCTGGCCTGTGCTCCAGTGGAGGCCTCAGCGATGCCAAGCAGGGCCAAAGGGGGAAGGTCTCCTGTTTCTTGCAGGTCATGCTCCTGTTAATGAACTCAACGTGACATTTGCCTCCCTCTTCCAAACAGCACCATGACAGAGCTAAACAATAGTAGGTCACAATTTGTTAACCATTAAGTAGAATCATTAATTTTTAAGTAAGATCATATGCTACTTTTCTGGACTATTTCTCCAGTCTTTCCAGGTTGACCTTCATGTTCTAGGTGAGGTATGTGCATCTTTGTAGTGTCTGTAAATGTTATAAACCTCTTTCATTACCCAGATCCCTAACAGAAGCTCTGACACTGCACAGGTCACTCACGTTCATCTGCTCACTATGTAACAGAGGTTTTTGCCTTAGTGCTGCCCTTTAAGTGCTCCTCTCTCACTTGCTATTAACCAAAGAGTGCCTCTCCTTCATAAGCACATGATGAGTAAATAGCAGAGGGCAGTACTTTCTGGAGGTGTCTGGCATTCCCAGCTGGGGCTCAGGATGCCTGCTGTGCCCATTGGGTCTCTCCAGCTCAGCAGTGGCTCCATGGTATGTACAGACACCAAGAATGCATAACCTACCTGGAAGCCCTACTCCCTGCTAACACTTGGCCTGCTGAGCCATTTTGCCACCTTCCTCTCTCAAAAGCCTTGCCTGTGCATTTCCAGCTGGCTCCATCTAGCCCATGGGTTCATCCAGCCTGAGCTGCTGGTGTGGGCAGCATCCAGCTGAGCCTTAAGTACACTGCTACAGAAAAAAATCCCCTCTCCAGGGGACCTTCTTTCTGACCCCTAAACATGAGACTTCAAGACAACTGCACCTGCCCAGCTCCTCTTGTGAACCAGCTTTCAGACTTGGCCCAAATTATGTCCCAGGACAGCAGTACACAGCTGGTTCAGGACTTAGTGGCAGTTCATGACAGAAACCAAGACTTCCATTGCCTGCCTGTGCATGAGGATTTAGGAGAGCTGGTATATTTTTCCTTCTACATAGGAAGATCCATGTTTGACAAGCAGGTCTCTTGTGCCTTCTATGAATGTACAAACGTGTGCTCACCTTTGGTGCATGGTAAGGGTTTGTCCATTTTTAAATATTTACGTTAAATATGTTTTCTCTGTATATGGCATCCTTTTAGATGGGCTTCCTTGCATATATTCACGGTATATACAGAACACCATATTTTATATATATTATATATTGCTTATATGTACACATTTACAAACCTTCAAAAATATATTGCACTTATATACAATATAGCTTCATCTGATGAGAGTTCACACAGTTACTAAGGCGAGTTCTTCATAAGCAAGGCAGTTTTACATTCCCTCCAAATGACACAAGTGATTTCAACAGTCTGCCCTGGTCACAAGTAAACATTATAGACTTTTCTCCAACCTGCATGCAACTCCTACTAGTATCAATTAGTAGTTTTGCAGCTCTCCCTAGCAGAAAACAGTCCAGTAAAATGGTATTAGGTGATAACAGGCTCAAACATGGTTACTGAATAGATAAATAAGACATCACCAGTCTAAAAGGCCACCTTCCAGGAGCTTTCCCCTCCCATACCTACTAGTGGTTTATACACTAGTAAAAATATATACATGCTCTCCATTTAATTGCTGATCTTTGCTTGCCCATGTTAAGTGCAAATAAGGTCATGAGCAAGAACACAAACACAAATGTATTAAGCAAAACCACTGCTCTGCTCCCCAGAACAAGTCAAACATCTGGCTTTCTTCTGGAGGTGATTAGTGTTTTGCCCAACATACTGAATTATGGGAAAATGTTCATTTGAGACCTTTGTTTAAAATCCACAGTGATCTGCGATCTTAGATCTCAGTCAGAGTGAGCTTGTAAGATCCTCCAACCTCTTCAATCTGCAGCTGGAATGTATCTTCATTAGAATAGTGTTTCACAATGTTATCATCCATGTTGACCAGAATTCTGGAAAAACAAAATAGATCAGTATTTTACAGTTCAAAATGCCAAAGAGAGCAAAGGCACTCTCAAACCTAGAAAAGCCTGGACTACCCAAGGGTAACACAAGATCCCTGCTCATCTCTCTCTGACTCATTGCTTCCCATAGCAGATCTGGCTGTTCTGACTCAAACCTGTCATCAAGGCTGGCAGCCACACTTCTCAGGATCTGCATGGAAGGATTAGATCTGACTTCTGGACCAGGGAGGGAGAGAGATCTTGGAACTGGCAGAATCCTTCTGAAGCTCTAGGTACCTGGGGCTCTGAATGGGTTTGCTTTCCAGGTATAAACTACCAGCACAAAACCCTACAGAGCTCACAGGGAAGAAAACACCCATGCTTGGCCACTTCTTTCATTTGCCATAAAGGTCAATACCTGTGTGTTTGTGTGCACACACACAAAGCTGTGCTTAGCAGTGATTTAGATATCACAGATTGGAAGCTTTTGCAGCTGTTCTGGTGGGGTAATTCTGCTATGAAAGCACAACTGTGGAAGGGTGCAATTTTCTTGATAGAAGGAGAAGGGGCTGAGACACCAAATTGACTTATAGTCAACCCAAGAAAATTACTGAGAAATTAAAAGATAAAAAAAAGCAGACAATGTTCAGAAACTCAATTACTTATGCTACAAAATAAAAAGATGATGAAGTATGGCCTCTGGGAGAAACAGATACTTCACAACTAAGTTCTCTTCAATTTAGCCCACAAAAAGACAGCCAGGGTTTAGTAATTGTAGCCAAATGCAGATATAGTGAGCCCAGTCACCACTGGAACAATTTAACATGGGTTGAAAGAGATTCTTCATCATTGAGAGTCTTTTAGCAAACTGAACTCTTCTTCCTCTGACATGATCAACTCTGGTTCAAATACCAATGAGCTCAGAGAGGTGACTTGTATTTATGCAGGAAGCCAGACTACATATTTCTATAAGACTCTTCCTATAGTCTTCCAGTCTCCAGCTCTGTGGATGATGTTGGATTGTGAGTACTTGTGTGCACAGACACATAACAACAAATGGCATCCACAGGCAGTTGTTGCACAGGTACATACTCACCCTTTTTTACATTTTTTGAAGATTTTTCCTATTTTATCAAAAGGAACATCATACTTGTCAGATATCTAGAACAAAAGAAAGCAATGATTGGTGAAGCAAAGAGACTGCCGTCATTGTCTTTCACTTCCTAATTTACAGAAAGGAACAACAACAAAAAGCCTGCAAATGAGGACAACTGCTCTGCCCTATAGAGGCAATACTAAATCGCAAACTATAATATAAATTTACAGATCAGAACCCCTTCTCTACACTTAGCTAACTTCTGTGCAAAAAATTTAACCATGTTTGAATCACATTTAAAACTTGGCTACTTACTTCTCATACAGCAACCTCCTGCCCCTACACTCAAAAGCCCACCCATTAAAAGCCCACTCCACACCTTGTCTCATTCTCTCTTGACTCTCTGTTCTCTTAGCGTACTGAAAACCATTTTTAAAATCAGTGTCAGAGGGATCAAGTGAAAACTAATCATGACAGCGGCTGAAAGAAGAAAACAGCAAGAGAAGACCTCTGCTGCTAAGAACATGAGGTGATCAGAAACATTCTCCTTCGCCAGCAGGGTGACATCAGTGTGGAGCCACAGGCACTGTCCATGGCACTTCACTGCACAACCTCCAGAAAGCAGGGAGGTCAGTAACCTAAGCCTGGTTTACTTTGGCAAACTGCTCTATCACACCGACAGTAAGTACCACACCAATACACTGCTTTGACGTGCAAATGTACACGGGATTTCCCCCAAGCTACAGCTGTGAGCACTTAGTTCCCTGCTTTAAGAAATCCTAGTGAAACAACAAAGGTGCAGCTTCACTTCAGGACTATGGGCCAAGGGAGGACTTCACAGCCTTCAACCCCTCTCTCCATTAGCCCCCTCCCTCCAGCTGGCAAAGGGAGAGATGAAAATTCCGGTTACAGAACTATTTCTACAACTGGAAGTTAATGGCCAGACCTGCCTGTACATCCCCAAAGCCCCTGTTCCCTGAGCAGAGGCTTTAGTCACACAAAGAGACAGACAGAAACGTCAGTTTTGAGCTCATGCCAAACATTACACCATTCCTTGGACTTAAGCTCTGTACTTCCCTTGCTCTGCAGCACAGGGAGAGTGGAAGACTACTTTGGAAGTCAAACAGCAGAGAGCAATTTCACATGTGTGCACAGGTATATAAAAGTGTTCAGCAACACACAGAAGCTGGGACTTGGAGCTCTGCATTACCAGCTGGTGAAAGGGCAGTGGAAGGCCTCAAACATGGCTTTGAAAAGCTAAAACAAACCCAAGCCACTGGACACTTCCTGAAAATCATTCCATCTCCTAACAAAAGTACCCCCTCTGACAAGAGGAACATCCGGCCATCAAGTTTGACACACCTGGATCTTCAGGAAGACTTCTTATACCCAGACCCCACAGATGTGGGGAAAGGCACTTAAAAGACAAGCTTCCCAAATTCTCTTAATAATAAATAACAGCATTATTTGCATTAATTTCCATGTTATTGAAAAGAAATCTTCCTTATTCTTCTTATCCAGAAGAGCAGAAATATGTGGACACAAGCTGTGATTGAAAGTCTCCTGTGACTGGCCAGTGTGTAAGGACTGGGTATCCAGGGCTTTTTCTGAAGGACTATAAACCAACCTCATTACTTACCGCTTCCATCAGGCCTTTCAGAGACGGTGTCTTTAACATTAGTGCATCAAAGACTTCCTCTGACTCTTTTCGGACATACAGCAGCACTGGAAAGCAATTTGGAGAGGAATTAACTGTGCAATTGCTCCTCAGGAAAAATCTGTATCCCACAGTGGCTAAGCACATGGGGACATGCACTGATGATCTTATGAAGAAATATACCTACATACATTCAATATACACTTAAGACTGTACCACAAACACACACAGCTAGGTTAGCTCAAAACTTACTTCTTGCACATAAAGCCATTGTATGCTCAAGCATCTTTATTGTCAAAATACTTTTGTATTTTCGTTATTTTCTCTACTATTAGAATAAAGGTCATACTTGAAAAAAAGGAGGAACACAAAACACAAATCTTTGAAACTCTTGGGTTCCTCCATATCTTGAAGTAATTTGCCATAAGACTTTTTACGATCAAATGATTTGACAGATGCTATCACAGCAGGTGAAGCCATCCTGGCCACCTCCTAATTTTTAAATAATTTATTTGTACAGTTCTGTGCTCCTCCTACACTGTCTCACCTTTCTCCCTACACCTTGCTGTGTTTCAGTAATACTGAACTTACCACCAGAGCTGACATACAATGCAGGCTTGGTCTCCTGCTAGGAGGGGAATGGAAGAACAAGAACCCCAATTAGGCGAGCATCCCTAGCATTCTCAAGCTAGCACAGACTCACTGCATGTAACATCAGCCTCATTAAAAACTGCATTAAGGCTGAGGAATAAGCCAGGAGAGCAAGAAAGCTTGGACTTTAACAGCTTTGCTGTCTTTAATCCATCTTCTAATGACTAGGTATTGCAAGTCTAATGACTGGATTGTTTGCAAAGGTTCATTAGCCACAGCTTTGACACGCCTGCAACATGGAACAATTATTGGCATTTCTAACAGAACAAGGTGAACTCAGGACAGCACAGCACCTAGATGCATTTTGCAATTTGCCTGCTAAAGGCAGGTTTAAAAAGAGAGGACTGTAGATTTCAAAAAGGAAGCCAGGACACATACTCTCAGTTACAGCACAAGGTCAGATGAGAGTCAGCCAAAGGAGAGAGAATCCCATGGGCCTTGTTTTATGGCATACAGCAACTTGAAAAAACAAGAAGTCTGATTTCCTTCCATAAAATTTATCCTTCCTTACTAGTTTATCCAGACTGCAGAAGTGCAGCCCCATTATGGTCAGACTTGCTAGACTTAGCATTTGTTGCTTCATAGGTTTAATACTTCAAGCTGTGTTGCAGTCCTTCCAAACACAGCTATCATCAAGCAGGTACACCACCTCCAACACTCCAAAGGGACCTCTCACCTCCTTCCACAACACCATAGCAACATGAAAGTGCAAAGACTGAAACTCAGTTTAAAAATAGCAGAATATTCTCTTGGTTTTCAGAGGTGAACATCCCATTTCCTGGCACCATGAAAGATGCAACGGTTTTATACCCAGAAATAGTTCTTGGTGTTCATTTCTTGAAGTCATGGAGGAAATTTCCAGAGTATTTTGTAGAAGATTACACAATGAATTCTCTGCCCCAGTCCATCAGGGATACTGGTAAGCTGCTCACCTCATATTGACTCTTTCCTTATAAGTTCAGAGCCCATGACTGTCTCAGTTGGCAGAAGCCCCCAGAAATTCTCACAATGTAAAATATTTCACAGCTGAACCACATCTTGATACATGAACTGTCACTACTCAAAGCCAGAAAAATCAGTCTTAAGTATACATCAATATGAATTTAAAAATTCTTTAACCTCAGATGCATCTCTCTATCATGATGGATAAATACTCCAAAAATTCAGTCTCTGAAAGAAGAAAAATACCTCTTTTTGGCTCTTCTATTCTGGTCATCTTATTTGGAGTAGCAATAAAGTCCTCTTCACCAATATAAGCTCCTCTCTTCAGGTTGGAGCTGTCATTGACAGGGCAAAAAGTTAGCAGTGATACAATTACAGGGACTTCTGTCTGAGGGCAAGGTGTCAGGATGTTGAAGGACAGCTCTTACCTTTCACCCTCTAGCTCTTCTGAAGCAACAGGAAGGACCTTTAAAAACAAAGAGGAGATTTTGTGAATATTTCATCCAGAACTAGAATGAATTTTCTCTTACAATCTTTCAACACTAAATCAAATGACACTTTGGCTCCAATAGCCAGTAAACATCTTCTTTACCTTTTTTCATAAAAAGTAATAAAGGGTCTCAAATGAGAGACAAGAACAAAGAGGAGCTAACCAGCTTTCTACCTGGACTGGTGTAGAGTCTTCTGACAAAACTCTGCACTAGGGCCTTTGTAGAAAAACATGCAGGAATGTCAGCCTTATGGATACAAGTTTATTCTCCATCCTTGCTAGGAGTTCAGGCGATGCTCTTAAAAACTAAGGTTTAGGTTATGTTAGAGCATGGCAGAACTCCTGGCACAGCGAAGTTCAAGATTTTGAAACCCTGGTTGCACAGTAATTTTTTCCCTTCCAGTTTCTTGTGAGCTGGAAGTTTCCAGGAACACTGAGGCAGAGCACTCTAGCAGTGGATCACAGAGCTGACACACATGCCAGTTCCACAGGATAGATTTTTATCCTGCAGCAGGCATCCTGAGGAGTCTGTGCTGTACAACAACACACCAAGATCCCAAGGGATGTTATAAGAAAAAAACACCCTGCAGTTCATGCAATGAAAATGCTACGGTAAAATCCTTTCAGGTTCACTTGTCTTGATATGAAAATAATTTTCAATGATGGTGGAACACCCCCCCATTAACTCCAGCCAATGTATCTTGGAGCAACATTTTTGCACACACGAGACATAGCCTGTATTTGATTACAGCACTGATGCAGTCTGACATTTCACATGCACATACACACACACAGCATCCCAGCCTTTTGCAGATACATCTCAGAGCCTCTTGATCCCCACACCCATGAGCTTTACTCACGTGAGCCCCACGCTGCAGGTTTGCAAAGTGAACATCAGGGATGAACAGGACAGGCTGAGTGTCCAGGTCCATGAAGGGCTTGAAGATGGTGATGTCAGTACGCTTGTGTGAGGGAAGCATGGGCACTTTGACATCAGAAACTGTGGACACAAAGATGGGGATAGAGATTACTGAAGGCCCTGATGGGACCCTATATCATTTAAAAGGTACATACATTGCTGAACAAGGGTATTCTTCAGTCAGGGTCAAAGTGAAAAGCTCCTGCGGTAAAGAACTTTGAACTTTGGTTGTCTACCTCTCAGCTGAGGGCTTGTTTCACAGAGTACTCCAAGCTTTCTCCACCTCTCCAACTGAGCAGCTCAGCTTTGTTTAGATATTAATCAGGATGGACAGTAACCTGGCACTCAGCCCAAGAGAGGAACCTAGGTCTTCCATGTGCCAAGTAAGCTATCCAAACAGAGGGCAAAAACTAGTCCCTGCACCACCTTCTCCTTCTCCATTCCCTCAAAAGCTTGCTGGGGTTCCTATGCCAGGAGGATACAAAGAAGACAAATTTGCATGTTCCCAATTGGGAGCGTCTTAAAGAGACAGCACCACAGTAGCACTATACTACAGAAGTAGTACAAATACTGGTTTGTGCAAGTTGTTATATTTAAAGTTACATTTTGATTCCACACTTCCAAGTTTCACATTCTGGTTCCTCTCATTGTTCATCCTGGTCCATTCCCCTAGGATCAACACTACCTCCCACAGAGTCCTTTGGCTCTCACAGTGTACCAGCTGATGTGACACAACCCACCAAGAGGAGAGACTTAATCCACAAAGAGCCTCTGAGGAGAAAGTGAGGCAGGAGGTGCCTCAAATTGCATTTCAGACACATTCATGTCAAACTATCACAGCTGAAGACTTTATTTTACCAAGTGGAAACATGTCCATCTGAGGTCAAACCAACTGCAAACAAAAAATGTTTTTCAAACAAAACCATTTCTCATGCCTGCAGTAGGAAATATACTATTTTCTCTGTGCAAAACTGATTTTTTTAAAGATTGCTGAATTTCTGTAAAAATAACTTTGGCCAAAACCCACCGTTTCTGCTGTTGAAGAGTTCATGTACACATGGCATTTGTAATCCTGAAGGTGAGTATAACAGCTTATGGCTTCAAGGAATCAGAAACTTCCCACATAAGAACTAAAAAGCTAAAGACTGTACTTTCCAGGAAAATAAGGATCACATCGGGCTAAGCCCAAGCCTAGAAAATTAACATTGGAAAGCAGCTTTTGTAAAACCATAAGGTCCTGGGAAATGTGTACTGAAACTGCCTTCCCTTTCCAGCCATGATGCAAAGGGTTGCATGCAGTAATCTTTTGGGAGCCGCTGGGGCTATGACATTTGTGAAACGCTAACAGTGTGCTAAACCTGCCTCTTGTGACGTACTTTGAAAGAAGCCAAAAACCCAGCCCTCTGCACAACTTCCCTTGAGCAAATGGGTTCCCTTGAGCATTATCTTCTGAAGCTGCTCCAGCAGCCTATACCTGCTGTGTCAGGAAAATCCTGCCCGGCGAGCTGCGAGGTGCGTGCTGGCTGAACCAGTGGGGCTGTGAAAGCAGAGCGAGCAAGCGCACGCGCCTGCCCCGTGCCAGCAAAGAACACGGAGATGTATCTTCCTCTAAACAGCTCTGCTGGTGAACAGCCAGTCATTCAAGCACAGCATCTGTCATCTGCAGCAGCTAAAGGAAGATGCTCAGCAGAGAGAAACTCTGCATCCTTTACACACTACAGTGCTGAGGTCTCCACATGCTTCACACATGCAGAAACTTTGAAATTACTTGCTAAGGACCACTTTGCTCTATGAAGAGCGAGCATAGGGCTGAGAGGCTGAAGGCTCAGCCTCAAGACTGCCATGGCTTTGCTGAGGAGTTGCAAACACATTTTTAATGTAAGTTAAAACCTAAGTTTAGGATCAAGGTGAAAATATTTGGAACTGATCATTCTCACTGCCACCTGGATTAGGAGGGGCTCCAGCACTGGCCAAAAATCGCACCCTCACTCCACCACTTCAACTGCTACAACCCATACCTGACTGAATACACAGCAGGACCCCATCTGGCCAGAAAGAACTACACAGAATGAAGCCCTAAATGACCCAGTGTGTTGTAAAATACAACTGTTCCATAAAGAACTGCTTAAAACAAGCACCGATTCACAGAGGATAAAAATTTACTTGAGAGTTCTACTGCACAAGCTATTTGTAGCCAAAATGAAAGCCAATATTTAAAATACTGATGGAATAAGTTCTACTTACAGGCATTCAACTGAGAGCTGGGATCAGTGCACTTGCCTTTTCTTTTGCTTTGCTTTCGCTCTTCATCCCTGATCTTCCGCTCTGCTCCCTGTCAGACAAGAGATTGAGGGAAAGGAATGGGGGAGTGAAGGAGAGGGGAAGAGGGGAGAGAGAAAGAGAAGGTATTTTTAAATTTTTGAGGTTTTTTCAGCTGCAGAAGCAGGAACACCAATTCTTCCAGAGCTATGTTTGTGGAGGCTAGTTCCACAGTACCCGAGCTGCAGGTTTGACAAAGTGTGCCAACTTTGAGATCTGCTTGCTTTTGAGTCCTATAATCTATCTAATGAACTCCAATAACTAAATCCAAGATGCAAACACCTCCTTTTCTTTCAAATCAGATGGAGATATGATGACAAAAGATACCCACATCTATAACGATTGTATAAAGCATTATATAAAAGTATAGTTGAAGTGTTTAAAATGATAAAGAATTGCAGGTTCCCCCAGTTTAGGAGTTCCCTTGCTTGTCATTAAAATCTACAGAAATCACACCACACTTGGATCACCAAATGCAAGATACCTCCTGCCCATTTCACACAGAGCCTCCAGCAGCTGCACCAGTGCTCGCCAAGCTCAAGCTGCAGACGTGCACTGCTTTAAAGCAGGGATAATTTCTTCTCTTTTTATCAGGGCCAGGCCATGGTGGAATCCCCAGATTCTCTAACTGGGTTCATGCTTGCACTGTTCCTGGCCTTCCAAACCAAGCAGCAGAAGGGACAGTGCCATATTGCCATTTTTTCTGCAAGGTGCAGACAGCTATGATGGCGAAAGAAAAGGAAGGAAGAAGCTTTGGAATAGTGTTCATTCCTTCAGCTCTACCCAGACCTTATATGTGACTGTGGGTTAAGTCAGGGATGTCACATTGCCAACTGCATGAAGTGATAAGCCCACAGGAGATCCCTGACACTCAATCCTGGTGCTACCACTACTTCATCAAAACTGGTTTACACAAGTTCTGCCTGTCTCCCAATACCCTCCTGCAAAGCAGAGCAAAAGGTAAGTTACCCGGCCACACCAAGCCATTAGTTCTAATTCCTTCTCCTTCAAAGCTGCCAAAACACACCCACACCCTCACATGGTACTGGAGGAAGAATTGATTAGCTACAGCAAATGAGGTGTCAGAACTCCTGTGGCCATGGGGTGGGAATCTGTGCCTAATAGTGCATGGGAGAAGGGGAACGCCCTCCTTACTTCCCAGTAAACCCATGTTCTATAGATGCCAGGCTGCCTATGCCTGCTGGTAGCACTGGGCTTTATCTGCACCAGCAATAAAAAGGAAAATTAGCCAAGATATTTGATACACATTCATGTATCATCTTTTCTTCCACCCAATGAGAGGGAAAAAAGCAGCTTCAGGCAGCTGTGGTAAAAAAGAGAAAAAACTACACATGAAGACAGAGGCACTGCCAGCTTTGCTTGACCCAGTAAAGCCGATATAGCCCACTACAGTGAAAACAGCCCACCTAAACGTCAGCACAGCTGGACTGAACACCTCTGAGTCATCCCTTACCAGAGCAGTCACAACATCTCAGCTTGACAGCAGAAAGATTAGATTTGGTTCCAGATCTGATTTTTACCTTTCATGTGGAAATAATAAAGTTGTGCTACTCAAACACTGGTACAGAACAGCATCTACTTCCTTGTGGAGAGCATGCTGATTCAACAAGAGCACACTTCTTGAGAAAACCTCTGCCCTCTCATTCCCTGATTGAAAGTCAATTTGATGCAGGAAACTGGAGCCCAGGTAACAAAACCCACATTAAAAAAAACAACAAGTTATGTCCTGATAACAGGCTTTTCCACCCTGCCAGCAGAACTCAGGGAGCAGTAGTTTCAAATTGAAAGAGAATAGTTTTATACTGGACAGAAGGAAAAAATTTTTTTCTGATGAGTGTGGTGAGGTGCTGGAACAGGTTGGCCAGAGAAGCTGTGGATGCCCCAGCTCTGGAAGTGTTCAAGGCCAGACTGGATGGGGCTTTGAGTAAGCTGGTCTAGTGGAATGTATCCCTGACCATGGCAGAGATCTAGACTAGATGACCTTTAAAGGTGCTTTGCAACTGAAAAAACAGTCTTCTATGTTGCTGCCCATTCACATCAATGCTCCAGCAGCCTTGCACCCACTCTTTCCTTCCAACAGCATCTTACTCATTTGTTCCTACCATCCCATGAAAGCTTTCCCACAGCACTGCCCATCGCTACCAGAGTAACAACATATTCCAGAGGGCAACACGAGCTCCAGTCTGTGAAACCCTGTATTTAATTCTCCTTCTGTGGATGCATAGCTGAATAGAGGTGGTGGTCTTCCTCTGAGACAGGTCAGCCCCATCCCTGCTCAGCCCAAATATTACTGGGCCAAGCCTGAAGGAAGCTTGTGCCATAACATTCTACAGGATGACACCATTATACCCATACTGCTTTATTCAGGTCCTGAAACCATACAGGAATAGATGAAAATCAAATATCCTGGGCACCTCAAGCACAGCCTTGATAAAGGAATAGAGGAGACCTCTGTGTTAGGTGGCCACAAAATCATCATTTTCTGCTGGTTTTTAGATTTTTTCCAACAGACCTCCACACCGTAGACTTGGCCCTCCATGAAGGGTAACAGAATTTCTACAGGTAAGAGTGGTCACATGAGGACAAACACATTCAGGGCTGTAATAGGTGTGGATATTATAGTAACAATCCTATAAACATTCAAAAGCAGCTGGCTGACTACATACAATTCAATACAGGGCAGAAAGTAGATGCTCATTCTGAAATGCCAATGCTCTTACAGGAGCCTGGAGCAAGCAGCCAGCATTAGGGTCCATGAGTACAGGGGGTTTGTATATGATATGAGAGAGCATGCAGGGGCTGCAGGGATGGATTCTCTGAGGGGATATTTATTCCAAGAACAAGCTTCCCTCGTGTCCAACAGAGCCAATGCCAGTCAGCTTAAGATGGCCAAGGCCCATCGGCAATGGTGGTAGTGCCTCTGGGCTTATGTATTTAAGAAAAGGAAAAATGTTCTGCAGCAACAGTCAGAAGCAAAGTGAGAATATGTGAAATAAACAGCTCTGCAGATCCCAAGGTCACTGCAGAAGGGGGAAGCCAGGCACTGGAGCAGAGATTCCCCTGCAGCCCGTGGTGCAGCCCATGGTGAGGCAGCTGTGCCCCTGCAGCCCTTGGAGGTCCGTGGAGGAGCAGAGATCCACCTGCAGCCTGTGCAGGACCCCACACCAGGGCAGGGGGATACCCAAAGGAGGCTGTGATTCCATGAGAAGTCTGGAGTGATTCCATGAGTGCTGGAGCCAGGTTCTGGCAGGATCTGTGGCCCCATGGAGAAAGGAGGCCCTGCTGGAGCAGGTTTGCTGTCAGAACTTGTGGCCCCATGGGGCACCAACACAGGAGCAGCCTGTTCCTGAAGAACTGCACCCCATGAAAGGGACCCACACTGAAGCAGTTTTCGAAGAACTGTAGCTTGTGGGAAGGGTTCATGCTGGAGAAGTTTGTGGAAACTGTCTCCCACAGGAGGCACCTCACACTGAAGCCAGGGAAGAGTGTGAGGACTCCTGCCCCTGAGGAGGAAGGAGCATCAGAGATTTGTGAAGAACAGACCACAGCCCCCATGCCCCTGCACTGCTGCAGGGGACAAGGGAGAGAATTAGGGAGTGAAATTGAGCCTGAAAAGAAGGGAAGGGTGAAAGGAAGGTACTTTTGTATTTTATTATCCTGTTTTGATTTTGATTTACATTCCTCATTCCTATCTTTTCTTTTAATTCAGGTACAATTTGCAAAGTATCTGGAGGAATAAATCATGAGAGTAAGTCAAAATCCCAAAGGGAAATAAAAGATGCATTGGCATTACTGTATCACCAGATTTGCTGAAATTTCTGCCATAGCTTGAAAGAAGCCATTGGAGTCTATATGCTGACTACACATCTGCCTTTTTATTAACCAATTTGTCTTATTAGCAGTGGCACAAGCATGTCAGTCATTTTTGTATTGTGTCAGTGATTGATTGGACAATTCGGGAGTAAAAGATTCTCCCCTACCCTGTAGCAAGTCTGTCCCCTCTGTATTGTAGAGAAAGCAGGCTGATAGCACACAAGACTCCCAGATTACTTTGGTGAAAAGATGTTAGATAACACACTTGCTTCAGTCTCATCTAGAAACAGGAAAAAGAAAATAGAAAAAGAAGGAAAAATAAAGGACTGAAGAAAGCTCATGAGACTCAAGCCTCTTAGGCTTTAAGATGGCTCTGGAGAGCCTTTGCTAAGTCCCTATAAATTCTTTGCAGAAAGTATCGCAACAGGAGCAGCTACAGGCAGCTCTCCCAGCTGTGCAGGAATGCAGAGGGACCCATTAAAAGCCTAGAGATGCACAACAGAATGTGGCAGGGTGAGTTAGTGGGATGCTACAGCAGGAGCACAGTGCAGAGGACACTACATATTTTGGGAGGTAAGCAGAGACAGAACAGTGGTGCATGAGATGTCTTTGTGTCAGTGTCCTAGGGAACACCAGGCAAGACCACACAGTGGTCTGGCAAAGCCAGCACAGGACCAGAGAGGGGGGTTACAGACCTGCCTCAGCCCTGCAGCTGTACAGAGGGGCATTTGAGGTATCAACCTAAAAGTCTGCCCTATGAAGACAGAGTCTGGATTCAAAGAATAAGAGGCCCAAATCAAGCAGGATATCAGCAAAATAGGAAGGCAACATGGTTCACAGCAATCAAAAGGACTGGGGAAGTCCAAGAAGCATTTATCATGATTTAGAACAATCTCAGTCACTCTGGAAATAGCAATATTACACATTACTTGCCCTGGACCTTCAAAAGACTGCTCAGGCAGGAACAGGGTATGAAGACTGGGAAATTTCCTTTCTTTGCAAACTCAGTTAAGCTTTTATAGCTGCTTTCAGCTCAGCTTCTGCTGTTTCTTTCACAGCTTCTGTTGAATATACTGGCTTTGGAAAAGGGATTAATTCTGTGTGCTAAAAGCATTGTGCAGAGCAGTCAAATTACAGCACCCATCCAGCTTGTAAATGGGCTTTTTTATGCTGCTGTATCTCACGGTGGTACATCTTTTGTTCACAAGCTCTGCAAGTCGTTGGTTTCGGGCTTTTTTGTAACAAATGCAGTATGAAAACATGAAGAAACTTAAAAGGACCAATACAACAGAACTTGGGCAAAAAGACAAGCCTGCACTTGCTACAGTCAATAGCAATGATTTCTCCTGCTGAAGGCTCTTCCCAGTGTTAGTCTGCCACTGACTGACCTTTCTCAAGTCAATGCTCAGGAATACTTAGCACTCCAGCATTTTGAGAGCAGCAAATTTATTTGAGGTCATCATAACATCTATGAGCCAAGTAAAAGGGGTTGAAATTTTTTAAACACAGGCAGGACTTTTCAGTGAGCCAAAATAGCAAGTGACACAATCGGATGCGGGGGGGGGAGGGTGGAAAAAAGCAGCTGGTAAGCTGTGGTGTAGAGCAGCCTTTCCAAAACAGTCACTGGCACATTGATCCAACCTTACCTTGTCACAGAAGACTTTAATTTGGCAGTAGGCTCTGTGGACAGGTTTGTTACTCCTGTTATTGTAGCTGTAAGTGTCAATCTGAAGATTCAGGGGCAGACCTTTAACTCCCTTCTGAGAGGAAAAATCTGTGCTGAGGCAGTTCACAGAAATGAAAACCTGCAAAAGAGGAAAGCAGCAGCTGTCAGTAGTGACACACAGAATCCTGACCACTGAGTGAGGGATACTTGGGGAGTGCTAAGGCCCAAATGTTGGTCCTTGCCACAGGCAGTGCCTTCTTTCTTCTGAGACACCAGGTAAAACCCCCAAGAAGCAATATAACATTCTTAAGTCTTTACATGAGGCATTGGAGGGGACAAAGCCACTTTGTCCAAAACAGATTTCAACAAACCCTCCAAATTTCAGGAAGACTCCACCCATCTTTCCACCCAAGAACTCTCAAATGTCACTATCAAACTTTTAGCACAAGGAATGCTCCTACAATCAACCCTCACTGCTCAGCGTTTATTAGGATCTTGGTAAGAGCAAAAATCATGTTCCAGAAAATTCATGTTACTCTGGGCAAGTTAAATCTTTGCATGAGTTTTACATGAGCACATCTTATGCTTGAAAGTACTTGGCTGAGGTTTTTTTCTAAAGGCTATTAAAAGCTTTTTAAAAATATTAGGCAACATGTATCTTTAAATATAGAAATAACACCATTATTCCAGTGAAGGTTTCTGGGCTTTACATTAAGTTGAACACTACTTGGAATATTCCTTAGTAAGACCTGCAATATCCTGTTAACATTCAAACGGAAAGGGTAAGAGAAACATTTCCATTATTCTTACAAAAAAAATAATCACAGGGAAAATTAATTGTATGTTTGAAGATACCTAATTTCATTTTCATATCTGCTTGAAAAAACAACAAAAAACTCCTCTCAAAAACACAAATCACACACAACCAGAGAACAAGTCCAATGCTGCTTAACAGAATAAAGAAGTATCCTTAAGTTGATATGAGCAGGTAGACCAGAGTACTTCGTATCTAGATAATGGGCTTGCAGCGTGCCATGCTTGCTACAGACATGATGCCCATTACTGGCACATCTCAGAAGCTGTAAGGATTATTTACCAGGAATTTACGAGCCACCAAGACCTGCAACGGCTTCTCGCCTCTCTGCCTGAAGGATAAAGGCTGGGAACTCACTGTTTAAAAAAATAATCGAAATCTTGGGAGCCAGAAGCACATTCCCAGAGATTCTGCAGGAACACCATCCCAGAACCCGATTGCTCACTTAGGTGGAGCTTGAGTCTCGGCAGTGAGCTAGTGCCACCTCCCGGAGCTGCAGGGGCTCACACAGCCTTGGGAAAGCTACAGGCTTTGGCTTTGCTAAGTGCTGCTTATCAAGGTCCTCTTCGCACAGGTTCTAAAACATCCTTCACCGGTTGTGACAATGATGGGAAATGGAAATGTAAAGCCCTGATCTGGTGATAGTTTATAACCATTATTTTTCCCGGCCATGTATAATATAGCTGTATTAAAAAAAAGGGGCAGGGAGGAAAAATAGTGCAGGTGAGGGACTTCTCTTGTAATAACTTGTCTGAATATTGGGAACTCACATGCTGCTTCCTGCAGCCCCTGTGCCCTGAGATGGCAGCGCAGCTGCTGCGAACAGTCGCCCTATTCCCTCGTGTGCACACACCATCCCAGAGATTCCAATGTCCCCCCCAAGTCCTGCTGTGCCAAGGGACATGGAATGTGTGAAGCACCACCCAAGGCAGGCCAGCACAGCACACCAGCAGAGCCCCAGCCCCTGACCCACGCTGCTGCCTCTGCAGAGACTCGAGCCAGGAACACACACAGGACCCAAGGTGAGCTGGTGCTCAATGCCTGCTCACCCTCCAGCCTGTGTCCCAGCATCCCAAACCTGCGTTGCTCCAATGCTTTTTGTGAAAGCATTAAATACATCTCAAATCACAAATACATCAAATCCTCAAGTCAGGAAAATTATTTTAAAATAAGCTGTTCGCAGTCTTCCCCAGACTAACCCAAAGGATGGCTCTGACTGCTTTTATCCACCCCACTTCCCTTTCTGCTACCTTTGGCTTTACAAGGGCATTTTGCCTGCAGTGCTGGTACACCCCAGGGGAAAGCTTCAAGGAGTTTGAAGAGCTGCTCTCACCAGCTTGGGAGCTTGGTAATCAGATGTATGCCACAGCCTGAATAATTGCATTCCCGGAGCAGGGGTTTTGTTTTTTAAAAGACCCTCAACTCTGGTGTTTGCATATTTTTACATCTTAAATTTTAATTTTAAATTTACCTACACTGAATATTCACCCCTGACCATGGCAGAGATCAAAATGACTACATTCTTTAAGAAAAACATGTCCAAGCAGCCACATCAGCAAGTCCACCATCACCTCAAAATTTCTGTGAAGTCTCTGAAATGAGTTTCACACCACTGGACACGAGAAGATTCAGTGTGCAAAATCAGTCAACAGTTCTCTAGCACATGGTGTCACTCTTTTCTGAGACCTCAAGTTCATGTTTTTAGTTTTTATGGCTTACCAGCCACACAAAGCCTGCTGGGCTGAAGGTAGAAGAGCTGGTCTTAGCACAACAAACACATATTACTACAGCAGAGCTGCACAGGTATCCCATGGGAATTTAGGATTGCCTGTCAGATGACAAAGATTATCCTCCTACTTTAGAGTCTCCTCATTTGATTAGCTTTGGCTTTAAGCAGCTGACTTCATTTTCATGCCATTTAAATCTTCAGGACTCCAGGCAGGAGATGACAACTAAAACCTAATCATGTCTCTGAAGCAACAGAGAGCCAGCCTGTCTCCTCCTGCTTGTACTAAACCATTTCAGTTCAAAAGGAGCATCTACTTCTCCCTACCCATCTGTAACTCCTATTTTTGAGCAACTTCAGGTTGCTTGAAGTTTCACAAAACAGAATTTTAGCAAACAGCTTTTCCAGTTTGGGCTAAGACAGTTTCACCAGATTAGTTATGTAGAGGAGTATTTGACTTACATTAGAAATGAAATGCAAGGCCAAGTGACTGCATCAGCTACATCCCCACCCCAAAATTGCCAGCAGAAAGAAAAACGTAACCACAGAAGTTGCTCTGCGTCTTCAGCCTGCTGAGCAAGATTCCTTTTCATGTGTCCAACCCGTTTTTCTAAGGGCAGTTCCGCATTCTCA
The DNA here is from genome assembly GCA_013400855.1 of Buphagus erythrorhynchus. Classification (NCBI taxonomy): domain Eukaryota; kingdom Metazoa; phylum Chordata; class Aves; order Passeriformes; family Sturnidae; genus Buphagus; species Buphagus erythrorhynchus. Next base: position 55,068 of record VZTT01015687.1, on the reverse strand, counting down.
GCTATATTAAGATTTGTTGTTACTTTTAAAAAAACATTTTCATCTCACCTCCCAAGATTCAACATAAAGACAGCACTTAAAAATAGAGCACTGTCAAGCCTGGGCACTTACAAACATGAGTCAAGCCCTCCAAAGTTACGCAGATTTTCTTTAAAACTGAGATTTGTAAAGGGATTAGAAACCTGTTCCTGAGTTATTTTGCTTGCTTGGCAGTTGAGCCTCTAGTCTATATTTGACTACATATAGCTAGGCTATCACATATCCAGGCTTTTCTCTCTAACCAAAGACAGGCTTTATCTTCCCTTTTTTCCTGTTGATTTTTTCCATGCTTCTTCTAACAAAAGCTGAGATATTCATTAAGGCAAATAGATCCACAATGGCGGGATCTCAAATAAAAATCAAACAGCATGAAAACTGTGAGCTGCTACAAACTGCTAACCTCCCATACCTGGCATTCACCCCAACACTCTAGAGCCTTCTTTCCCCAGCACCATGCTGGGTTTCCTGCAGCCTTTGGGGCAGCCCAGCTGCACACAAGAAAAGACTGAAGGCAGAAGGATTAAAGCACCTCTCCTCTGGGATCATGCTGGAAGTTAGCGTGGGAAGAAGTCAGACCTCATGACTTCTGTCTGCTTTAACCATCCGACCCCTCATGCCCCTCCTCACCTAAGCTGGGAGGAACACACCGTGCCTACATCCAAATCCACAAGAAACAATCTTCCATGTTAATAACGCAGAAAAAATTAACCTGACAGCTCTGCTGTGTGCCCTCAAGGAAGGGCAGCAGAGACAGCCAAGTTCTTTCCACGCAGCACCTTTTTTTAACAAGATCTGCCTTTCAAACAAACCAGGAAGAACAGACATAATTAAAGGGCAATCAAAGCACTGCAGGAACCTCTCTGTCAGCGAGATGAAAGATGCCTTTTTTAAATGAAGGCTTGCATACCCAGATCTCTTCTCTTCAGTTTATCTTGGACACTGTACTCTTTTGTCACACAAAAAGCAGTAGCAATTCTGATGAGTCCAAAGGCTACATATGCAGCAGCTTTACATGAAATGTCACCTTGTGCAGGCTCATCTGCCCAGCTGGAAAGGAGCAGTGTAGGTCCTCACCCATGGCACCCATAGGCAATGGGGAGCAACTTGTGTTAGCACACCATGAACTCAGACCAGTCAGAGCAAACACAGGCATGGGTAACACTATCCTGCAAAGTCTTGTACATCCTTCTGGATAAGGACCTACACAGGCAGACTTGGGACTTTTCCAGGCTGATCACCTTGCTCCACATTTATTTCATTTCAAGAGAAGGCAGGTAAATGGTATTATCTCCTTCTATTTATGATCCTTTATACTTCTGTATAATCCAAAGGATTAAGACATTATCCAACAATCCAAGTCCATTGGATATTTCTTTCTCTATTGAGAATTCAGATAAAAACTTTAGCTCTTTTCTCACACTAGTAATGCAAAAGCCTCTCATTTTAACCACAGAGCAGTTTGGCTTGGAAGGGACCTTAAAGATCATCTAGTCCAGCCCACCCTGTTATGGGCAGGGACACATTTCACCAGACCAGAAGACTCAAAATCCCATCCAACTTGGCCTTAAGCACTTCCAAGGATGAGGCTTCCACAGCTTCTCTGGACAGCCTGTTACAGTGCCGTAGCACCCTCACAGTGAAGAATTTCCTCCTTATATCTAATCTGAATCTGCCAGTTTGAAGCCATTCACCCTTCATCTGTATTACTACAAGCCCTTGTAAAAAGTCCCTCTCTAGCTTTCTTTTAGGCCTCCTTTTGGTACTGGAATGTGTTCTATGGTCTCCCCAGAGCCTGTACAACCCCAACTCTGTCTTCATAAGAGACATTCCAGGCTATGTTATATTCAATCTATGTTATAATCAACTTTAAATTGTCAGAATGTTTTTGATTTTGGATGACTGTGTTTATACGGAATACTGAGTTTGGAGCCTACAACACAACAACCAGAGACAGGTTAAACTGCAATGAGCTGCTTTCCAGGGAATGCAGCTGGATACTGCTTTTCTTGGCCTTGGCTAAATAGTTCCAATGTTACACCCAAAATACAGTAGGCAGAGGGATTCCAGTGGGTCTGGAGACCATTTTCCTGACACAAAGGCAGTGTCTCCCCCTCCCATAAAGAAAAATTAACTGGAAGCTTGAAGTTTGAACAACGCTGATAGCTGAAATTATATGGTTTCTCTAAAGGCTTGGACAAATATAAACAGCAAAGAGAAAAATAAAAAAAGAGTATTTTCTAAAGATTTGTCCCTGTATGTTTCCTCTATGCTGCAACCTGGCTGGATGCAAAATATCTCCAGTCCAAAAGCCTTATGAAGTACACCAGCAGAGTTCCAAGCCCTTCTGAGAGGCAGAGCTGTCAGCCTGGGGACTACCTTGTGCCAGTGTAGCTACGTGGCTTCCAAGACTGGCTCTGGGTGAGAACCAAGCAGCTTTGAGTGCAGGCAGGGCAAGCACAGGTCTGCCTGCACACATCCACAAAGGCATGTCCTAAGAAAGCAGTACTGGGAAGACTCTTCTGTATTTAAAAGAAAAAAAAAAACCCAAACCCACACTTTGGTAAGATCACCTGAGAGGTGGCTAATCTTACTGCTCTCACATGCGTTTCTTCACCTCCCACACGCACCACAGGTTTTGCATCAGCAGGAGGTGAGCCAGGAAAGAGATAAAAAAATTGGGCAATTCATGCACCTGTGGGCTCCTCAGCCTCCTCCTACCTTTGGGATCGGATGCTCCAAAAAAGGCTTGTCTGGCAGATGGGTGATAGGGCTGCATCCGCTCCAGCTCTGCTCAGGCAGACCCAGCACCATCCTGCTTGCAGCCCAGGGAGTATGGATTCAAACCTACCAATCCCAATCCCAATTTGGGTGACTGACACAGAGGCCATCATGGGTCCCATACCACGTCAAGGAAAGACAAGTGGGAAATACAATCTGCCTCCAGATAAAGAACATCTCCTAGCAAATTTACCCCATCAGCAAAACAAAAAGGAATGGTAATGAAAGGAAAATACATATTCCGCACAAATACATACTGCTGACAAAGAGAATGCTGATTGTTATTCCAACCTGTTCCAAGGCAAGGAAATATAGGAATGTCTCTGCTCCCAACACCTGGGAAACCTGGGGATAATGGTTCCCAGTCCTACTGATGCTTCCTCCCACCCCACGCTTTGATAAGATAAAGCTGCCGGGCCAGGTTTTGTTAGGTTAGTTGGAAAGAAAGTAAAAACAGCAGTTTGGCAAAAACAGTGACAATAAGTTGAAAAAAAACCCAAACAAATAACCCCAAAAAACCCCTAATGCACCCCTCCACATGAGCAACAGCACAGGTCTCCAAAAACAATGACAAAACCTGAAACATGACAAAACAACACAAAACAGAGAATTAAATCTATAAATCTATTTTCAGCACAAAAATGGCTGAAAAGAAAGAGTTGCCATCATGTAAAAAAGGAATAGAGAAAAGGGAAAAGGAAAAAAAAAATCACCTCCTAGTTTTCTCTGTAAAAAAGCTAATGTCAAGAGATTTTCCTTTCAGCTTTGGGAAACACCCTGTCAGCTCATACTTGGAAGACCAGACAATGGCAGAGGCTTGGGACACCAAGTTCAGAAGAAATACTGAGTTGAAAACTTGCTTCTAGCTGGCAATGCTTAAAACCAAGGGCAGCATATGCTTGTTTTCCAGAAAACCCAGGACAGAGTAGGGAGAGGTCAGTGTTAAGAGGCAGGTAAGCAATACTTGCTATGACTTTCCTATGTCACTGCTCCAAAGGCTGTGTGTACCTGTGCCTCAAAGTACTTGTGGTCTGCAGCCTTGGCTTCACACCAATCTTTTTCCTTTAAGTATGTTTGACTCATCACATTTCATAGTTTCATTTCCAACTAGTCAAACCTGTACCTCCTCAATGCTGCTGAAGGTGGCAACACCTTCTTTAATGAGGCATATGACTGCTGCTTCATTACAATGGCATCCATATGAATGTGTGCAATATTCATCAATCAAAAAAGTTGAAATTCTTCCTATAAAGAACACCAAGGGAGGATTATGCTAGAATAAACTCTTAAATCAGAAGTACCACCCAGACTCACTTCAAAGTTGTAGCAAGAGATCCACCCTCTCCAAAAATTGAACTCCTCTAAACAAAATAATCTTGCCAACACATGGGAGGATCTGCCAAGAAGACCACCCTCATTGCCTAATTTTCTATTTTGAAAGGCTATCCCAAATTAGATGCAAATTACCATAATATTAGGACCACTCCACTCTTTTTGGACCAAAAAAAAAAGTAATAATAAAAGCACTGTTTAATTGTTCTATCATTCAGGGCATCAACTAAGAGACACCACGGTAACTTCCCTTTGGTGAAAAGGCAGCAAAAAGCTGTGTCATGATATTCTCGAGCTCAAAATGCCTGCTACACTCTCTCCGTGTATTCCCTTTTAGTAGAAAGGGCCTTTTCACACAGAGCATCTGGCTTACAATGCCTTTTTTTTTTTTGAGGGAAAGAGTAGGAGGACAATAGAACCCTTAATATGCAGTGACATCATTTTTGGCTATAGTCCCATTACCCAGCCTCAAGCAAGCCAGACCAAAGACCTCCATGGGGCCCTTCTCTGGGAGCTGCTGGAAGCAATGCTGCTTTTCAGAAGGGACCTGCTGGGAAGCACAGAAGGGGTGCCCCAGCACAACAGCAGGATCCTTGCCCCAGTAGAGCTACACAAACAGGCAGGGAGGCTCTTGCAGTCACTGTGCAGACAACAACTCGCCCTGTTCAGACAAGAGGCCACAACTCTCCTGCTCCACATGGCAGGAGCTCAGACAGGATTTGAGCAAAGCAGGATCCAGCAAAGCCAGTTAACCCTGGGGAAACCAATCTGTCCAGATTGTTCAACTGCCACTGACCTGAGAGCAGGCCATGTCCCCAGGCCAGAGTTAAAGGACAGAATTTGTTTCACAGCCTAACGGGCAACATAGCAGAGATAACAGAACAACAGCCAACACTACAAAGAGCAGTATGAAATGTGCGTTCAACCGCACACATAGCGGGAATTTTTATTAGAAGACCTTTAATGGGTCTTTTTTCTTGGGTACCAACCAAGAAAAGGAGAGCCTAGCACGTTGCACAGACCTGGGAAGAGCTGCGCATCTCTTCCAGCCTTAAAAACTCATGACCTGAACCTACAACGACTTCTTCTGACTGACATGGGGGACAAAGACACAAAAAGAGCTGCAAGGATTCCTATTTCCTACTTCTAACATCCCCACATTTCAAAGCCAAGCCTGCTCAGTCAGCAAGAAAGGGAAGACACCTCTAGAGAAAGCTGCATCCCAACTCTAGACACCCTGTCCCTAATGAAGTCATAGACACAAAAGATGACGAGCTTGTGTTCAGACATCTAAAAGCTTCTTTGCAGGAGAAGAACCCCACCTCAGATGTCTGCCCACGGCAGACATCCATCATGGGGTGGGAAACTGTTTGAAGTCTCCACAAGCCTCGGGGTAACTCCAGCATTACCTGTTGTGTGCAAGTGAGTATCAGCTACACATCTCAGACTCATCAGACCATGCTTCTGCTCAAGCAGGATGGCTCCTGATTGAGTAGCTACACTGGCTTTCTTAAACATCCCATTCAACAACTCATCAATTTATCAAACAATTTTCTAGTCCACCCTCTTCCGTTTTTGTCTCACGAAGCATGATTTTCTCCTCATTCAACTATTCCCTTCCCCTGCTCTGTCAGATCATGGGATCAGTCCTCACCTCTAATACAGACATCTGAAAGCCCACCTGAATCACTGCTTCCCCACTCTGCAATGTCTCCTGACAACCTTTCTAATCCTAACCTCACTCTCCTTCAAATCTCAACAGCATCACTTCAGGGCAGGTTGCCTCTTTCCAAGTCTGGCCTTCCTCTCCCCTTCATTCCCTTCACTGTCTCAGAGCAAGGTTTTGGTTCCTGGGCCCTTTTCCAGCTTGAACACACTCTTGCAAAGATCAGAGAATACTTAAACCAGGCTTTGCTACGAAGCAGCTGCTTCCAGCAGCCCATGTGATGTCCCAAAACAACAGAAGAGGGCAGAGGGGAGCTACCAGAGAGAAGCACATTTGCTCTGAAATCCGTGGCCAAGGTCTGGTCCCAGAGTGGGAAGTGTCTGTCATGCATGAAATACTGCTGGTTTCTGCACCCAAGGGCTCACGAACAGCACACCAATGCAAGCAGCTGTGGGACAACCCCAGCCATGCAGAGCCAGGCTTGTCTGATGTGTCCAGTGACCTTGGCCTTGCTCTTGGCTCTCCTAGCACAATGCAACTGGGAAATGCAAAATACTGGTTACTGAGGGCATCTCAAACATCCTTCTTCCATTCCACAACTGTGAAATCCACACGATTTTCCTTGCTACAGAAGGAGCATATGACTTGTGTTGTATGAAAGGAGCATTTCTTCAGCAGAAAGGTGCAGTTTACTAAACCCCCTTAGTGCCCCAAGGGCTCTGGCAAAGCAGTCTCAGGTAGGTGACACCCTCCTAAACAGACACAGTGGCAGAGGTGCAGTATTCCTGTACATCTCCCCAAGAAGGCAAGTACCAGGTCCCAGAGCTGCTACAGGCAACTCCTTGTGATAATATGCTATTTCTGCCTTAAATCTGACACACACCCTGCATGTCCAAATGAGTAACTACATCAGAAAGCCCAGACACAGAGCCTCATTACCTCCCATTTGACAGGGATGCACAGGCTCAAATCATTTCCACAGCAAACTGGAAGCAAAAGCAAGAGGGAAACAGGAGAAGCAGCAAGCCCAGAAGAATCAGCTGGCTCTGGTCCAGGTAACTCCAGGGCTCAGGAAGCAAATTTCTAATGATCAAGGCTTGCTGGCTAGTTAAACATATTGTCTATGCAGCACTTCTGCTCTTATTAAATATAAAACACTGTATTTATTACTGTGAAGGAATTTCTGTAACATCAGAAACTCAGCTCTATCCATTCCCTTTCTTCATATACTTTTAAGACTGCTGTCAGGAGTTGGGGGGCAGGGAGGGAAAGGAAAAGAGAGCAAGAGCATACAAGGTAAATGAACCATGCAATAAAAATTGTTGAAATTGGCTCAGACATCTCCCGATAAGATCACAGAAGTTGAGAAAGAACTGCAGCTCTTCTGGTGAGAAATTCAGTCATTGACAAAACACATCCACTCAGGGAAAAAATGAAGTTAAACAGACACTTAAGCACATGGAGCACTTGCTAAAAATGCCATTTTTTTAAATACTGAAGTCGAGAGTATTTTTGTCTTAATATGATTCTGATCCCAAGAGTCAAGGCTTGTACATTTGGTATCAACAGTCCCCTCTGGAAGTTCATATAAACTAGGGCTCACAGTATATCGATCTCACACACTAAGACTGTCAATCTGGAAGCAAGTTTGCCTCTGTAGTTAAAAAACCAGTCTGTCTCACAGCTCCCCATACCACTTCATCCCATAAAGTTCAGCCCCAAGGTGAAATATCACCATGAGGGTCCTTAAAGCTTTTCAAGATGCTATCGGCAATTTCATTATAGACTGAAACTATTAATTCAAGGGTCTTTAGAGTAACTTGGCAATAGCCACCTGGTAAGAAGGGATGGCCTTCCTTGGGGTAGCCACAAAGTCCTCAGCACCAGCTGTGAGCCCTGCTCCTGGGTTAGTGGCCCATCCCTACTGCTGCAGAGTGGCTCAGTCAGCAGATAGGCAGCTGCAGAAAGTGCTTCCAGCTCCTTGAGGACTTGCATTGTTCTGTCTGCATGATCCACCCTGTGTGCAAATCCTAAACGTTTGCATACCTCGTAGACAAGGACTACCTGGGTCTGTTAAATGTTTGACTGGCTATGGCGGCAGGATAATATTTACTGACTCCTTTTGACAGCTCTTGTTTGTTCACAAAGTGAAATGCTTCATGTTTTAGAAATCATGTCAGCCTTTTTAGCATCCTCCAGCAGATAAGGCCCTCCCTGCCAGCCCTCTCAACCTGACTGAATCCATATCTGCTGAAAAGGGAATCCTAGCACCCAATACCAGCCTCACAAGTAACGTCCCACATGCTGCAATGCAGCACTTTCAGCAGCAGCACACACACAGCTCCTCACTGCTGTCTGCTAAGCATCCCAAACTTCTCCCACAGAGCTAAAACCTAACAGCAGTCCCCATAAAACATCTTCTCCACAGCCCTTGTGCAGGACAGAGCACAGTTTGTGGTGACAGCAAGCTTTATGCAGTGACACCAGCCCTTGCTTCTCCTGCAGAGCAGGAGCGCACACAGCTCCAGAGAAGGACCTGTGTTCTTTGCTGAGAGTTCCTACATCCCCCTGAGCCAGGCTCTCCCTTGACAGGGCACTCTGCAGCCATCAGTGTTTTCCCCATGATGCTGGTGAGTACTGGTACTGTTTGCTGGTACCAATTACTAGTACTGCCAAGAAAACAGCCAAGTCTTCAAAAATGGACAGAAATGGTTCCAAATTTTTAAAGACAGCCCAGGCATAATGAAATCCTCAAAAGAAAACTCCTTCCCTTTGACTCCAGCAACTAACCAGTGACAAATGACTTTAGAACTAAGTTGGCTCCATGCTTTGACCTGCTTTTCTTGAACCTAGAAGATGCACAAGCCTTTTCCAGAAGCCAGAGTAGCTCAAACAGCTGCAGTTAGCTACTAACTAGGAAAGCTTCCTGTACTGACACACCTACAAAAGCACCCACAGTTCTAAGGAAAGATCAAACCAGAGTTCACCAGGAGGTTGTTCTAGTTTGAAATAGGTCACTGGGTGTTGGGATCTGCGGTTTAAGCAATGCATGCTTTGGGAGCTCAGAGGCCACAGCTGCTCCCTCTTCGGTGGAAGGCAAGCCCATGGCTAGAGCCTCAGCTCCCCAGCAGCTGCCCCCCACCTCCCCTCCCGTGGGGATCCTCGGTGCCAAGCCCAGCTATGCTCCATCACACCTCCCGTGCCACTTCACCTGCTCGGGAAACGCTCGCTGCTTCCTTCTGTCAGTACTTGTCTCTCAGGCAGGCACTTCTGCCAAGAACCCTAAAGCAGTTGCAAAGCTCTCCCAGTTGCACATGCAAACCCTCTTAAGAAATAGCCAGAAGGTTTTGCCTAATGCAAGAGCGTAAACAAACTTGTTACATGCTAATCACCATGTAGGCCACACACCCTTCCCTTCCCCCAGCCCCTGAATCTGCTAAAAGGACAGGAAATATAATCGTGGTCACATACCTTTGCTTCCTCATTGATGTCCCAGGTGAAGGATATGGCATTGTATGCAATCTCCTCAATGTTGCTGATGGTGTTGAAGCTCTCCTTGTAGTCAGCTGTTAGAAAGAACCATTCATGAGGGAGACGAAGAGGAGGTATCACCTGAGACCTTAATCACATGAAGGAGCCAGAAACTGAAACTCTTCAGCAGCCCCTTGGGGGCAAAAAAAGCTGAACTGTGCCTTCAGAATGGATCTTTAAAAAGGCTGGAAGTGGCTCTCACACACAAAAAACCCTCAACAAACAGGACGAAGGAGCAAAATGGGACTTGCAAAAATTCTAAACTGGAAACTCCAGTGAGAAAGGCAGATCCTAAATATGGGGTGTTCTGTGCCATAACCTGCTATGTGCGGGGAACTCTACCCTTTACAGCAAGGACATAAGCCCTCAATAAAACTCCTTCAATAACAAACACAGATTTGCATGCGCGTCTGCTTTAAGTGCCAAGTGATTAATCCCTGCTTTGATTCAGAGAAGGAAGGGATGAGGAGAACAGCCCAGCCTTCAGCCAGGGAAGGCTGGAACCCAGCCAGCCCCAGCCTTGTCTGGAGGCAAGTGGAAATTTGCAGTGTTTTCTTTTTTTACATGTACCAAAGACGAGTTGTGAGCAAAGCTGTGGGAAGGAGGATCATTAGTCTTGAGGTATTTCTACAAGGATCTTGTCCTTTGAAGAAACACAATATTTAGGACAGCCACTGGGACTACAAGCTGTGATTCAGCTACAAGC